>JBBEEQ010000092.1:0-38567 GCA_037950945.1 Hypolimnas misippus
AAAATTCTTTCTCATTAGCATCAGCAAATTATTCAATACTATTGTTATTATTGATAGTTAAATTTCAATTCGTTTCACATTTAATATAATGACGACGAATACGTCTGTACCTATGACCCTAATTATTTTGCACAATATTTTGAAGAAACAGGATGATAACAAACTAAGAACACGTCAAAATAAAATGAACAACAAATAAACATGGAGAATAATTGTCAAAAATTGAAAATAAAAAAAAAAACACCACCGACAAACTATTGATTGAGACCATTTCGACGAGCACCAACGCGACACCTCTGCTGTATGTTGGTGAGGAGTTGTGTCTCCTGCAGATCCTGGCTGCAGCATCGGACCAAGAATTCCGTAATTTTGCATAGTTTTGTTGCAGGATGTTTAAAATTTTAGATTAAAAATCAAATACTTATTATGGATCTAAAATTCCTACCGCAGCTAAAAAGAAAAGAGGCCATCATCTTGAAATGGACTGGATCTAGGTAAAACGTATCGAAGAACCATCGCTAGAAAACCTTCATTAAAATAAAAAAAAAACTGCATCTAAATCGGTCAACCCGTTTAAAAGCTACGGTGCCATAGACAGACACACTTAGTGGTCAAACTTATAACCCCTCTTTTTGCGTAGGGGGGTTAAAAACCGCGGCTCAGACTGAGAAAAGATAAAAATTTTTAAGGGCAGCTTGGCAGGGCACAGAGCCAGGATGGGAAACGAAAGATGAAAGAAGAAAGTCCTCGAAGGGTATCCAAAGGACAGTGCTGGAAGAAGAGGAAAAGATTTTTGCAAAAGATAGGATTTGATTGGACGGCGAAGGCAAAAGAAAAAGGAAGGGCTTTTCGTTTTTGTTGCACACAGAGGCGACCTCCATAAATTAAAAATAAAAAAATGTTGTTATTTAAATTATTAATTTGAGACACAAAATAAATTGTAAAGTATATATTGATGCTGATCAGCAATAATGCGTCAACTCACATAAAGTCAAATTCTGAGATTTTGATGTATTCTGATAATGCGTAACGTATTTAACATTATTAAAAACATTTAAAAATAATCTAAACAAAATATGTACAGAAAAAAAGTTTCTTAATTTAATGTTTCGTATATTGAAGTGTGTTCCATATTTTGTAATATACAATAATGTAATATATTTGAAAAACTTATTATTAGATAAAACTTTTTATTATACTAATCTGCTCTTAATTCATTATTCCTTTTATCAAAATAGAAAAGAAAGGTGGAAATATACGTCTTCAAACAAATTTATTAAGTATAGGTTTGACATCTTTAGACGCCGTTTTTTCAAAATGAAGTCCGTGTGTCTTGACATAGTATTGCTTATCAGCATACATATAATATATTATAAGTTAAGAAAAGCAAACGTATTTAATTAGTTATTAATATTGGTAAAATAATATATTAGTGTATTTTTTTTTATATTATTATGTTGTAAAAAATTATGATCTGTTAAAATTGGCTTGAAACTATTAGCAAACAAATTATTATACAATAGATAAAAGAAATGTATTTAAATTTTTAGTGAAATTGAGAAATGATATATTTTTTTATAAAATATGTATAAAATAGGGGGACAAACGAACAAATAGTACCACTTGATATTAAGTGGTTACCATCGCCCATGGACATCTGCAACACCAGGGGCGTTGCGGGTACGTAGCCGGCCTTTGACGGAAACTGGGAAAATCTCAGGAAGTAGAACATTCCACAGCCAGCACGTACGCGGGAAAAAAGATCGTGGAGTGTGCGGGACATTGGATACCGGCCATGCATCCAAGTGGTGTGGATGATATCAAGTCCTGAGGCGAAGAGTGCGATGGTAAAAGCGACACGATGGCACCGTGTCAAAAAGTTCATCAGAACACTCCAGTACAGACGGTAAAAAACACACAGAGAGCCAACGTCTCTCCGTACATTTAAAGATTTAGGGATCGTCGACGATGCGAACTGCCCGGCGTTGGATGGAGTCAAGTGGTTGAAGCTGGTGTTGCACCTCCCAAAGGTGGGAACAGTACTCCACATGAGGACGGACCTGAGCTTTACACAGCAGGAGCCGTTACTTCGATGTGAAGTACTGCTTTGCCCTGTTCAGGACCCCGAGCTTTTTGGCAGCTATTTTGGCTTTGCTCTTCAAGTGACCCCGGAATTGGACCTCATTCGTTATAGCGACCCCAAGGATCCCGATATTCTTACTAATGTTCAGAGCAGTGTTCCGAAAACTCGGCGCTATATTGAAGGGGGCTTTTCTAGCGGTAAACGCGCAAATTTGTGTCTTTGAGGGGTTAAGTTGGACGAGGCTACGTCTGCACCATTCGGAGACCTGCTCGAGGGAGGTTTCGATTTCAGACACAAGTTGTACTCTCCTCTCCTCCATTTCCGCCCGAGAGATATTAGCCCTGCCATTATAAAAGGTATCACTCGTACTGTCATTCGCATGGCAACGAATATTTCTGGTTTGCAGCATGTCGTTAATGTGCAGAGTGAACATTGTAGGTGATAACACTGAGCCTTGGGATACTCAAGAGTTTATAGGCTTGGTTTCCGAGAATACTCCGTCGACAACGACCTTTATGCTCCGCCCATAAAGAAAACTGGTTACCCAACTGTATAATCCCTCGGGGTTCGCTAAAAGAGCTATATGCCAGACCCGATGAAAGACCTTTGCGATGTCTAGGCTGACTGCCATAGCTTCTTCCATACTTTCAATAGTGGCTGTCCAGCGGTGTGTCAAGTACACTAGAAGATCACCAGCATTGCGACCACGAAAAAACCCGTATTGTCGGTTGCTGATAAGCTGACGGTACAATGCCAGTGGCATAGGAAAGTGAGAATAAGCGCGTTAGTACCGAAGTCAATTCAGGAGCACACATCTGAAGCATGAAACGAATACAAACAATAATAATAGCGACTTCTCAGAACTCGCGTCAAAAGAAAAAAAAATGCGACCAAAATTAATAGTCCTTTACTTATGCGGTAATCAAATAAAATATTAAACTTTTTAAAATAGTCGCGTTACCTTCTTCGGCAATTTTCCTAATTCATTGTCCAATAATGTAAAAAAACAGTGCCTTTTTTTCTCTATGTGTGCGTAATTTTAACGTTGTATACCAAATATTTATAAGAACGCTCACATAAATATATTTGCATGACAACGAGTCCGTCATGATGCAAATATTCATGCAATGAGACATAATTAGTTTGTGTCTATACCGCAAGTAGCGCAAGTGTGCAGCGCAAGAAATACGAACACAGGAATTATCGAAGATACATCATGCTACCACCGTAAATTGATAGATGGCGCTATTAGTACAATATTAGATATCAATATAAAATATAAAAATAAAATGCTGTTTTAGTTGTGTATGATTTAAATAAATGTCTTTTTGTCTTTATGAACCGCACGCCACTACTTGCCACATTGAATAGAGGACCTAAAAAAATAATGTATTAGCTGAAAATGGAGCCTAAATTATAGGAATCCATGCAGTACCGCAATTCCTCAGCTATAGCGATTTTGGTCATATCATGTCAGGTTTTATTATAACTCCGGCGCCGGTACTGTCGATCTGTGTGCCGGTAGCTCGAGTATCGGTGATTATGTCAAAAGGAAAAAACTATTAGCTTTCTTGCCATTATAACACCATTATATGCGGTCATGACATAAACGGTTTTTTTTTTTTTTTGTCATGGGAAATAGCAAAAAATAATTAAAAATATACAGGTTTTCCTATTTTATAATTCTCTATTTAATATTTTATACATATATAAGAAGGCATTTAAAGAGCTAGAATCAAAGAAAAATTGGATGTCAACTATGAAGAATAAACAGGGAAAACGCACCAACAAACGATTCGAAATACTAAATATTGCTACGGAGTATTATAAAGACCTGTATAAAAGTAAAAATGGTAAATCAACTACGACTGTGACTGACAACGCGCTGGAATCTGAACCTTTACCACCTATTCTAAACGAAGAAACAGAGAGAGCTATTATTACACAAAAGTTAGGAAAAGCACCCGGTCCCGATCAAGTTACTAATGAACTCCTTAGAATGTCAATGCCAGTGATAGTTCCCAAACTAACTAATCTATTCAATGAAATAATAAAATCAGAAAATATACCAGAAGACTGGATGAAATCAATGATAGTTTTGCTACACAAAAAAGGAGACAAAGAGGACATTGACAATTATAGGCCGATTAGCTTAATGTCTAATATATACAAGGTTTTTTCAAAAATATTATTATATAGACTAACTAACACTCTTGATGAAAATCAGCCAAAGGAGCAAGCTGGGTTTAGGAGCAAATTCTCGACTATAGACCACATTCACGTCCTACGACAGGTTCTTCAAAAATACAGAGAATACAATAAAGTTTACTACGTAGGTTTCGTAGACTTCAACAAAGCGTTCGATTCCTTGGAACACCATTATATTTGGGAATCATTAGAGCGACAAGGGGTCCATAGTAAGTACATACGCATACTGAAAAAGATTTATGGCAACAGTAAAGCACAAATAAAACTAGAAACTACAGGTAACGAGTTCCCAATTGAAAGAGGCGTCCGTCAAGGTGACCCTATTTCACCGAAGATATTCTCAGCTGTACTAGAGACGATTTTTATACGACTGGGTTGGGATAATTTCGGACTTAACGTGAACGGAGAGAAATTAAGTCATTTAAGATTTGCTGATGATTTAATACTTTTCTCCGAATGCCCAAAGATCTTAGAAAGGATGTTACAACAACTATCAGATGGAAGTGCACATGCAGGTCTCACAATGAATGTAACAAAAACAAAAATAATGAGCAATTCTCCACAAAAAGAGGCTATTAGAATTAATAATAAGCAATTAGAATACGTAAATGAATATATTTATTTAGGGCAACTAGTATCACCAACAGAAAGTATGCAAAAGGAAATCGAAAGAAGAATAGCTAACACCTGGAAGAAATTTTGGTCGTTAAGTGAAATAATGAAAAATACAGAGATGCCAATGTCGGAGAAACGAAAAGTTTTCAACATTTGTATCTTGCCATGTCTGACATACGCGTGCCAAACTTGGGCCTTAACCGAACAACAACAAAGTAAAATTAATATATGTCAGAATGGAATAGAGAGAAGCATATTGGGCGTACGAAGAAGAGATAGAATACAGTTAAAAACATTAAAGGAAAAAACTAAATTCGAAAAAGTACAAACAGTATGCAGAAAATTAAAATGGCGCTGGACGGGACATATGTTGAGAGAAAAGAATGATAAATGGACCAAAATAATAACTGAGTGGTACCCAAGAGAAAGCAGAAGAAGCAGAGGAAGACAACCAAAGCGTTGGGAAGATGATTTTAAGAAAGTAGCAGGTCCAGAATGGTTACGCACAGCAAAGGATAGAAGCAAATGGAAAGCCTTAGAGGAGGCCTTTGTCGAAAGACAAGCTGTTATGAGGGTAGACCAAACGAACGCCGAAAATAAGATTTAGTTTAAGTTAATTAGTTTTCTTACCTCTAAGATGAACTTTGTTTAAATAAGTGTTATGTCAAATAAGTTAACAGCAATAAAGGCTTATTTTATTTTTTATTTTTTTATTTTTTTACATATATAATTATTCTTTGATACTCTTAGATACTCTTAAATAAACGTATGTTACCAAATAAGATTATAATTTTATTATATAACACGTTTCCCAACAAATCCCAAAAATATCGATAAATTCTTGTATAAAATTATCTAATGTACACTACATGTCGATAGATATCGATACAATTTAGAGAAATAAAAATAGTCTCATTCCTATTAAACAAAAGCTGTCGTTTTTATGTTTGTAGTATACAATACGTGTATGCATAACGTAATTGACATATTAGTGTGTATATTATTTACTGGTGTTGATGTTTTCCTTTTACGTGTGTTTGTAATGATTTAAAATGATTTTGAGTGTGTGTGCAGTATTATCTATGTATTGACAACCTCGCCCTCCGTCAAATTGGCTAAAAATTTTGTTCGTAGAATTGTGTGCGTTACGCGTCCAAATGCTTAATGGTCTAAGTTTATTTATTAAAAATCACATGATATAAAGCTTTTTTTCAGTAAAATATAGATGACGCAGATGTGGCAGAAGCATAAAAATTGAAATAATCACCTAATTATTCTTCTTCTAACAACGAAATAAGTGTTAGAAATTGTCTGCATATATTACAGAATCTTTTAATTACAACTTTATGCATTTAAGACAATTAAATTTAATTTCAATTTTTGTAATATGATTTTGAAACTCATCACTGAAAATACTTTGGTATATTACGTTCAACGAAAGTTTAAAGTATTTAAAATATATTTAATACTTTACTGTACTTTGGGGTGGAAAATCGGATAGCGATCAGAATTAAATTCCGTTTATTTTATTTAAGATATCTCCCTATTCCTAAGTATATCACCCCATATAAGTGAATCACCTCTTACATTTACATTGGATTATATATTAGTTACGGTAACGCAAGTTAATTAGAATTAAAGAAATATATTTTACTAGTTCCAACAATCATACGTAGTATAAAACTTACGGTCGTTATTGGAATTATTATTGCTTAGGCAATATATGTATGGAACAGTGGCTTCTGCTGAGGCAGTTTCTTCTAATAAAGGTAAAAAAACAATTACTCATGTCTCTTTATGTCATTGTAAAACGTTTTGGTTTCCAGTTATCGCTTAAACTATTTTTTCTTGTTTTCGAAAATGGATTCATTTTAATGCAGTTATAATATTACGTTTTTCAAACATATGAGGTTATTGTAAATTGCACAATATGGAACACACTTCATTAAATTTAAATTGACTTTTTTCCGTACTTTTTTAGTTTAGATAACTTAAAATTTTAATCAATATTTCCGAATTTGACTTTTTGTGGGTTGAAACATTTTATTGTTTACGCAGGGGAAATCATCGAAAAGATACCCGATTTCTGGGGTTGAAATCGGGTTATGTGGAGATTTATACCTACTAAAACACCTTTATTCTCGTGCTAAGGAAGGCTCCTTAGCACGAGAATAAAGGTGTTTTAGTTAAACGTTTTTTGTATTATTTAGTCACAAAATACAGAAAAAAAAACTTTTTTGACGTTATAAGTTACTTGTACAAAAAGCGTTAAGTGCGAAATTTCGTCCATTTAAAATCGGGCTAGATTGTCAAATTACACATTTGTACCATTTAGATATTATAAACTTTTTTTATATTCGCTTTTTAGACTTTTACTATAACAGTTACATAAACCGTTGCATATCTTCTTTTGTCGTTGAAGTCAACAAACAAGGCATCATGATATTGAACTTGGTTCTGTTACTATAGTAGTGATTAGTGTTATCCTAACAAATACATAAATGTGAAATGAGAGTCATCATTTGTACTTCGCAGAGGGAAAAAATAATAAGAATGATGTGCAGAAAATTACAAAAATAAAGAAAACTTAACGACTATACAAACTTTTCTTATCTAATCTTAGCACGCTTGACATAAACGTCAGTCGACAGTTCGCCCAAATGACAGATCGTGCGATATAAAATATTTAAAAATCGTTAATTGATTGTATTCGTCTCAGGCTGCGTTTGCCGATCCGTGGCCATCGGTTCTTCGAACTATATTCCTGGTTCATTTCCACTTTAACTTGCCAATCTGCTGGGCAATGTAACAGACATTACAACACCTTAATCGGTCTACGGATCCCGCCCTCTCAATGGCTCCTTGAGCGACTTTGAGCCTCTCTATGCGGCCCATAGGACGTTCACCTACAAAATGGACAGACGACCTTGTTAAGGTCGCCGGAAGATGCAGGTCGCTTGGAACTGGTCCTTTTGGAAATCTTTAGGGAACGCCTATGTCCATCAGTGGACTTTTTACGGCAGAGATAATGATGATGATTGAATTGCAATTTACATTGCGCAATGATGAAAAAATACATTGAAAGAGTCATCGCTTACTAGTCCTTATGAATCCTTAGTTATCCTTCGGCATTAAGTATAAGGTATATAATAGTACAATACATTTCGATTATAATTAGGTTTTTATTCATAAGATTTTTTCTTATCATATTATAGGTATGCGATTCGATCTAGGTCAAGATGATCTTGTTGAATCGATTAAAAAAATCGGTAGATCGTATGGCCGTGATCGATCTCTTGACAGATTGATTTAGATCGAGCTTGATTAGTACAGACTAAAAGATCGCTTGACGTAATGTGAATTAATTACAATATTTACATAAAAAATTTAATTCGTAATGAAGTGGCATATTGCCCGCATAAATATGTATTGAATTAATTAAAATTAAAATTTTCAGTTTAAATTTTTGTTTGAACTATAATATAACTAGACACGTGGTTAAGCTAAGTTCAATTTAACAGAACTGGCGACCTATATTGAGACTTGCAAGATACATGTGTGTTCCAAATTTCATAAAAACACCTCAAACGGGTATTTAGATATTGAAGTCCAAAAATCGACATTTTTATAACTGACTGACCTGCCCCAAACGAGCATATAGTACCTTATGTTAAGTGTTCACAATCGTCAACGGACATCTAGAACATCAGGGATGATCCAGGTGCGTTGCCCGGTCTTTAACAAAAAGGTCTATACACTCGACGCTTGAAAGCCCCCAAATTATAACGCTCAGGGAAAACCTCAGGATCATTCCACAGATCGTGATGCCCGCACATTGGATGCCGCCCATGCATCCAGGTGGTGGGGTGCGATGGTAAAAGCAAAACGATGACAATGTCAAAAAGTTTATTAGAATGGTAAAAAACACAGAGAGCCAACGTCTCTTCGTATGTTTAAAGGTTCTAAGCCGTTGGAGTTTGTGATCATTTGAGAATGTAAACAAAGTAATTCTAAATCCTTTGTTTAACCAACCAGATGGCATCTACTGTTGGCTCAGAAGACAGGCTGACGTCGGGTTACCGGCTGTCGCATCCAGCGCCAGGAGACGAAGTCGTCATCACCGGCATCTCCGGTGCCTTCCCTGACTCGGACTCTGTTATACAATTGCAAGAAGGTCTATTTAATAAGGTATTGTTAATCTTATTTTTTTATTTGCTCCTTAGAATTAGAAATATCGGAATCCATCCATTGACAATTCTCCTGCGATCCCAATCCAATACATATGGAGGGTAGGTAATAAAAAAATTCGGCAATATCAACAGCGCTAATTTTGCGATAGGGGCGCTAAGGGTTAGTGGCTAGGGCGGCAAAATTTGGAGTGTAAGAATTTTTTTTTTAATTTTCAATTAAAATTTTTTATACTGTACTATATTAAACTTTTTTCTGTATCTTTAAGGAGTGCTTTTCTACCACTAAAACATAGGTAATAATTTAGGTAAAGGGGCGACATTTTTCACTGTGCCCTAGGGCGGCTAATAGGGTTAATCCGGCCCTAAAAATCAAGCTACGCGTCAGGTCGAGCTTCTTATCTATATATATAAAAACACTTGGGGTGACTCATTCATCAACGCAGAGCCTAAACCGCTGGGGCTACGAACTCGAAATTTTGGCAGTAGGTGGCTTTTAGGTTGTAGGTATCCACTAAGAGAGTATTTTTTGATTATTCACCAGTAAGAGGGTGAAAAGTGGTAAAAACGTTTCTATGCAAAATCTTATTCCATGGTCGTATTAACTTAAAACTTAATACACATACTTCTGGATGATAGTAATGAAATGTTAAATAGAAAACGGGGTACTATTATTCCACACTGGGGTGCAAGGGGGTTGTAAAGTTTGTATGGAGAAAATTTATTTTTTTGGCCGATTATCCTTAAATTCAGCATAAACATTACTTAGGGAGAATAACTAAATACATGTACATATCGCAGAATCTCAAAATCATCCCTTATAGTGACGCTAGGGTGTATTAAATCCTGGAACGGTAACAATTTCGCTGGTAGCTTTATTTAGCTGAAACTTTTACAGCGTATTTCTATCAAGACAAAGGTATGAATTAAAAAAGAGCTTTTCGATATTTCACCCCAAAACGGGTGCAAAGGGGTAAAAACGTTTGTATGCAAAATGTTATCCTGTGGTCATATTAACTTAAAACTTAATACTCATTCTTCTTTATGCTAATAATAAAATATAAAACACAAAATTATCCTATCAATATCAACCCCAACCCAAAGAGGTACAATAGGGTAGTTTAGTTTACCTATATGAAGAAAAAAATTTTCTTTAAAGATCAAAGGTGAAAATAATTCAGCATAAATTATATATTTATTGTACACGTTAAATTCCTTGAAGGATGGTGTTTTACCAGTTTTTTTTAATTGCTTCTATAAATATACGCGGGCAAAGCCGCGAGTAACTGCTAGTGCGATATAAATGTGTTAACTGCTCATCACCATCTCGATCGGTTTGGATTCACGTCATAAGCAATCACAGAATTAAATATATTATCAAGCAAACATAAATATGCAAAACGGACGGAGGCACGTGCGCACGTGTTCGCGGGACTCAGAATGTTCCACGAATTACAATAATTTAAAGTGTAAATCGAGACTTACATTTGTATGTTTTACTTTTGTAATTGTAATAAAACTACTCTGTAATCTAGTAACACTTATCTAGGTAACCTTACGAAACTTGTGGCTGTCAAAAATTAAGATACTGATCGCTTATTCTTTCAGGTGTTAAGCAATGAGAAACAACTTATGTAAATCTTTATGAAAATCTGAGAGCAAAACTTATAAGTGTAATTCTTGCCTAATAAGTATACCTAGTGGTCGCCTTGGGGTCGGAATTTAACCGTAGTTCATTAAATTTGCATCCGATTTCGAGATTGACCACAGAATTAACAATAAACAAAAGAGTATATGTGTGTGTGTGTGTGTGTGTGTGTGTGTGAGTCAGATACATGGTAGTGTGTGTAATGATTTAATACATTTTTAAGCATAATTAAAAAAATGTATATTAGCATTCCTCGCTCCTTATATATGGATGTTGATAAGCAATAATGTGTCAACCCACAAAAAGTTCAATTCGGAGATATTGATGTATTTTGATACTGCATCACCTATTTAACATTATTAAAAAAAAATTGAAGTCATATAAACTAAATAAGTACGGAAAAAAGTTTCTTAATTAATTGGTTCGAATTTCAAGTGCGTTCCATATTTGCAATTTATACAATAATCTCAAATATTTGAAAAACTTTTTATTAGATAATATATTAAGTATATTAGTCTGATTTTATTTCATTATACCTTTTATCAAAAAATTAAAGAAAAGATGGACATATACTTCTTCAAACATATTTGTTAAGAATAGGTTTGACATCTTTAGACGCCATTTTCTCAGAATGAAGTCCGTGTGGCTTGACATAGTATTGCTTATCAGCGTCCATATATGGACGTTGGTAAGCAACACTGCGTCAAGCCACACGGACTTCATCTTAAAAAATTGGCTTCATTTTGAAAAAATAAAGATGTCAGACCTATTCTTAACAAATTTTTTGAATACGTCTATATCCATCTTTGCTTTTCTATTTTGATAAAATGTATAATGAATTAAAAGCAGATTGGTATAATAAAAAGTTTTCTCTAATAATAAGTTTTACAAATAGATTAGATTATTGCATATTGCAAAATATTGAGCACATTTAAATATTCGAAACATTAAATTATGAATATGAAATTTTTTTCCGTATTTATTTAGTTTAAATCACTTGAAATTTTTCTGAATAATATTAAATACACAACCCCATTAACAGAATACATCAATCTCTAAATTCGACCTTTTGTGGATTGACACGTTATTGCTTATCAGCGTCTAAATAAACTATAAGTGTGAAATTTCATACTCCTCGGTTCGCACAATTTTCGTTAAAAGAGGTACAAAAATTTTCTTTCACGTTTTAATGTATAGATAAATAATCGTGGAAGTATTATTAAGCCTTTTAATTTCATAACAATCAATGATACTTTAAAACTATAGATATGTTATGTTCATGACTTTTATTTGTACTAGCAGTTGCTCGCGGCTTCGCCCGCGTATATTTTGGGATTTCAGCTATATAAATAAATTAATTAATTAACTAAAAAAAACTTATTAAATAAATCTACCAGCGAAATTGTTACCGTTCAAGGATTTAATACCCCCTAGCGCCACTATAAGGGATAATTTTGAAATTCTGGGATACATACTTACTTTAGTTATTCTCTTATACTTTAGTTATTCTCCCTCAGTAATGTTTCTGCTGAATTTAAGTATAATCGGCCAAAAAATACACTTACAAACTTTACAACCCCCTTGCACCCTAGTGTGGAATAATAGTACCCCGTTTTCTATTTTACATTTCATTACTATTATTATTTATTATTTTATTCTTCATGTACAAATTGTGTACAAAGGCGGGCTTAATGCCCAAAAGCATTTTCTACCAGCCAACCTTTGGGATATGTTGAGAAAATTTAAGGGGCTCAGGTGCAAATTAAGAATTAATAACAGAGAAAGAAAATATATATATAATAGTAATATTAATGTAATAGAATAAATAGTACGTAAAATATTATATATTCATAAGTTATTATTTATACATACAATAAATTATATTTAAATATATAACAAAATTACTAAAAATAAAAATATAATATATATTAAAATCATGATAAAAATGCAGAACGAGTTATGTTAGAATCATAATGTAGCGTGAAGTATGTATTCTTTATCTTAAAAGAAACATCTGTACTCGTTTTTTGAAAGTGTACCTAGATGATGATAAACGTATATTTGCGGGCAGATTGTTCCAGAGTCTAACAGCCTCAATTGCAAAACAATGAGTGACAAAACCTGAACGATGGGTAGGAAAAGAGAGAAGATTATTATTAGCTGAACGTAAATTTCTATCATGGTTAGAATCAAGAAAAGCAAATTTATTCTTCAGATAATTGGGTGAATGTGAATTATTAATAATATTAAACAAAGTACATAACAAATGACAAGTTCTTCGTTCTCTAATTGCAAGCCATTTTAATTTTAAACGGAATTCCGAAATATGGTCAAATTTGCGAAGGCAAAAAATGAATCTAATACATGTATTAAGAAGTCGTTCTAATTTGTTAAGTAGATCTTCCCTAATATCTAAGTAACAGACATCTGCGTAATCAATTACTGGGAGCAGTAAAGATTGTACTAGTATGATTTTAGTTTTCATTGGAAGAAAATGCTTCATTCTGTTAAGAGAGTGTAAGGACGAATAAAATTTTTTAGACATCTCTGTTATGTGTGCCTGCCAAGTCAAATGAGAATCAATATATAGGCCAAGATTTTTAACAACAGGAAGAAATTCAATAACGCATCCGGTATATTTAACTTGAGGTAGATTAATATGTTTTAATTTATTTAGAAGCCTTGAGCTCCCAATGACAATTGCTTGACATTTATTAAGATTAACCTTAACGCCAAAACTTGCCGACCATCTGAATATTCGTTCCAAATCTAAATTGATATTATTTATCATCTCTGGAATATCGTTAAGTCTAGTTACTATCACCCAGAAGTATGTGTATTAAGCTTTAAGTTAATACGACCACGGAATAAGATTTTGAATACAATTGTTTTTACCCCTTTTCACCCTCGTAGGGGTAAATAATCAAAAACCCTTTCTTAGTGGATGCCTACTATTTAAAAGTCACCTACTGCCAAAATTTCAAGTTCGTAGCCCCAGCGGTTTAGTCTGTGCGTTGATGAATCAGTCAGAACAAGTGATTTTATTTGTATAGATATTGTAAAAAAGTTGGAACTGAGAATTTCCAATTATTGCCAGCTCGATTGACTTGATAGTTCAAAGATTCTCGATAGAAAGACTCTCGACTGGCATACTCAGTCACTTTTTGGTTGTTAGGCAACGTCGTACAAAGTCTGCATTCTGGGTACCAAAATCAATGAGTGATTCATTTAGATGGATCAGTAGGGAGAAATCTGAAACTATGAGTGCTTGAGAAATTTGTTGAAAGGTTATGAAAATCTGATCATTTGCGGAAAAAGTCTACACGGCGAGAATCAAACTAAGTCCTTTAAAAAATCTTATTATGTTACTTTTTGTTGCGGATATAAAAAATGTAGAAATAAATATTACATATGAAACACCATATCAAAAATTATATAAAATAAAAACTTATTTTCAATTATAAATAACAAAGTTTAATTAATATATATATATTTATAAATCTAGTTCGCATTATTTCAGATTTCTACATATGTATATACCTATCCGAGTGAACCAACCTGTTTATTCATATAATATCATTGATATAAATTGAATATATTTAGTTAAACAAATTATCTTCTTATGTTTTATTTACTTCTTTAATTATGTTTATCAGGTGGACTTCATATCAAGTGAATCTTGTCGTTGGAAGTTCGATTATTTCAACATACCGCGGTATATCGGAAGGATTAACAATGTCGACAAATTCGATGCTTCCTTCTTTGGCATTCATTTCAAGCAGGCACACCCCATGGATCCGATGTCTAGAATTTTTTTAGAAAAAACATATGAAGCTATCATCGACGCTGGTGAGAATTATATTTTAGTACTTACTAAATCTATAAGCCCATTTATTAATAAAATACGAAAACTTGAAAAAACGTATTATAATGACTAAAATTTATTTACAATAATAAAAGTAGAGTACATATTTAATGGGGATTATGCTTTCAAATTGAAACATGTATATGACGCAATCGTGCAAGCACTTCCAATAATGCACGTGGATTATATTTCTTGGATGCACCTAGTGGTACATGCAAATCGTTCGTTATATCATGGATTTTAGCGACTTTTCGATCGAAACAGAAAATTGCGTTAGTTGCAGCATCGGGAATTGCTGCTACCTTTAGAAGGTGGTCGGACCGCACACTCTGCTTTAAAATTGCCATTGAATGTATAGGTGACTGAAACTCCAACATGCAATATTTTGAGAAATTCTGCTTTGACAAAAGTTCTGCAATTATTTTATTTTAATTATAATGGCGAATAAGAAATCACTAGAAGCATTTAATCGAACAATACAAGATTTAAGTGGTAATCAACGGTGTTTTTGTGGTGCTTTGATATTACTGTCAGGAGAATTTCGTCAAATATTGCCAGTTGCCATTTCTCGATCAACTCCTGCAGATGAAATAAATGCCTTGCTGCCTTATCCAGCATCTCGAAGAGGTGGGGGCTGTGTCTCTCGGAGGTTTTGTATAGGATATCCTCGAGGTCCCTGTCCACCGAGGCAGTAGCTTGGAGGAAACGTAGTCCTCGCCATATCGCTTGTTATAGCAAACGCTTTTAACAGTATTCGATTTAAGAGATATTTTACAGAATGCCGCAATACCTCATAAGGTTGTTGGAGACGTATCTCCAGGACAGGGAGGTGCTTTGGAAAGGGGCGACTATCGGCTACATCGAAGACGACGCGTTGGCTGCGGAGTTCTACAGGGTTTGTTACTAGGACCGATCCTCTGCAACGTTAGATTCAACTGACTCCTATGGGCGCCTCTCCTCTCGGATGAATGAGTAAGAAAACAAAGGCCCCCTTATTTCATAGCCCTCGTCGAGGTATCTTCAACTCTTGAGGACCGCGTATCGGCATCCAGAGTGCAAAGGTAGTGCTTTGGGCCCAAATGAAGTATTTGGGCTTGGCCCTGGATACTTTAATGGCTATATTTTAAGTGTATATGCATATTATTTACATATGCAAAACCGCTAGCAAGAGCTAAAGTGTTAAATAAAAGTAACAGTTGAATTTGTTCACAGGCGTTAATCCAAATGAATTGCGCAATACCAAGACTGGAGTGTTTATTGGCGCTTGCATGGCGGAATCAGAGAAAATATGGTGCTACGACAAAATGCATCTTGACATACATGGTGCGATACTGTAAGTGTTTTGAAAAATAGTTAATTATCTTGTTAATTATTTTACTGCTAAATAACAACGGTCTGGCAAACAACCAGGAGTAGAGGTGAGAACGTCATCGCGTACAAAACGATTCCGCTTCCGCACGAAAAATTGAGAATAAATAAAAAACAAGCTTTAAGTCGTAGAGTTAAGGTAATTTTAAAATTATAATTAATTTTCTAAACTAAATCTAAATTCTACGATTTCAAGCATGTTTTCGAATGTTCAATTTTTAAATGTGTGGAAGCGAAGTCTTGTAAGAACGCGACGATCTTTATTTCTGATACATGAATTCTTTTTTTAATTCGTGTTCTGATCCAGAGTGACGTATTCGTCACACAAGTTACAAATATTTTTCAGTTATTCCCGATCTATGTTAGCTCACAATATCTCCCAATGGCTTGGACTTATCGGCCCTTCCTACACCTTGGACTCGGCTTGCTCCAGTTCTCTGTATGCCTTGGAGCACGCATTTAGAGCTATACGTAACGGACAGTGTGATGCGGCTATTGTTGGAGGAGTCAATTTGAGTCTCCATCCAGCGATATCTTTGCAGTTCGTGAGGTAAGGGCAGAACTAATTTATTTTGAAGGATTTCTGATTTTTTTTATTTAAGTGACCAAAGACATTCTTATAGTAAAAAAATCTTTAGAATAACGTGCAGTACAATCTAATAATAGCCCTGTAAATCTTCTTTTTTTTATTAATCAGTTTATTAAACTTGCCAGAGACATTATACAGAAACATATACACGTCACAGGAAAACATAGTTTAAAAGGTATGCTTATCCCTCAAAGAGATTTCTTACAGCATACCCGGTACAGAATTAATGTAGATAGATAAAGTGAAATTTAGAAGACAAATTCATACAAAAAACAGTAGTATAAACATTTAAAAATTACAATTAAAAGTACACACATAAATACTTACATACATACATATTATATACACAGATGGAATAAAGAATATATATATGCTTCACGTTATGCCAAAGATTTAGAAAAGGATAGATGGACTTACTAGTGCGAATAGTACAAGGCAGAGAGTTCCACAATCTCGCCGCGTTTACAGTGAAAGCGTGAGAATAAAAATTGGATGTTATAAGAACGAATTAGAGTTTTATCCGCCAAACTAAATGAATAATAGTAATAAGATATTAGACTTGTCTATGTTCTTATTTTCCAACTATTGTAATAACATACCGCCAAGTTCTCTATCTTGACATCAACAACCAGTTGCTAGGTAGTTCTCTAAGTCACGTCTATATCAGTTCCATTAACAGAAAATAATATCCAAGAATTTTACGCCAAAAACGCAGATTTCCTCACGAGGTTTATCCTTAATCGCCGACTACGAAACGAATTTAAGTTTATATCTAAACTCAGTGAAACTATATATATTCTTAAACAAAAAATCACTTATTGCGACATAACGGGGTTTGAACTTCCACTTTTCTGCATTCGGAGCCTGTAAAGCTGTAAAACACAATCGAAATGTCGAAATTCTTGATATGATGACTTTTACGTTCTGTCTAAAGCGAATGACTGTAAATTCTTTTAGACTGGGCTCCCTATCTCCTGATGGAAGATGCAAAAGTTTTGACAACAGTGCAAATGGTTACGTTCGTTCTGAAGCTATTGTCGCTTGCTTCCTGCAAAAGGCAAAGGATTCTAGGAGGTAAATTTAATACTGTATACAGGAGTCAACATCGTGTTTATATGAATCTTTGATTTGTTTCGTTTTGATACAATAATCAGAAACAAAATGTGAAAATATATCGTGTTGCAATAGCGATAGCACACGCATTGACGCCTTGATCGTCCCAAATTTTTAGCAGATTAAAACTAAAGCGGGCAGCGTATAAAAGTTTAATGAGTATGACTTGTCTAGAAAATTACGTTTCCAAACAAATATTTCAAATGCGTTTCACGTTTTTATTTTAGTCTGTTAAAAGTTCGAGTCCACGGAATTTCGAGAATGTCGAGGTTTTTGTCCTAATTATTTTCTAGTGTTTGGTACAACTGATGATTTAATATTAAAGAGCTAAGTTTAAATTTTTGTTACCAATGTTATAAATATTTTGAGACTTACTTGGGTAGATTGTCCTTCAAATAACCGAATTTGTTAAACTTCTTTATCAAACCGTATTGTAGTTTTCTCATTTCAGTCGCGGAACGAAGTGTGCGTAGGCGCCGTTGACAATTAAAAATCCTGATGCGATCACAGATCAAAACAAACTTGTTAAGTTTTTAGAGTTGCCATTTTTAATATTGCTAACACCAATTTTTGTTTTAGACTGAAAAAAAAATTATTCGTTTGACAAATATTATTTATAACTCATACACTAATCTTAATCATATTTTGTATTATATTTACTACTAGCTGTACCAAAGTTTCATCGCAATCCGATATCAATGATTTCAGAACGCAAAGAGAACAAACATAAAATCATTGATTTTTATTTATGGATATAAAAAAAGGAAATTATTCTCCACATTGTGGTTTCAAATTATCCTAAAGTTTCTAATAGTTTTTTGATCGCCTGCCTGCCTAAAAATTATATGCATTACTAGCTGTGCCCGCGACTTCGTCCGCGTGGATTACAGAATGCTTGGCATGTCTCATGCAAAGCAAGGCTGCAGTTTGCGGTGCTTCTCAAGAAAGGAGTTTTTTACTTTGGATTTGGGGACTTTCTGGTTGTAACTATAAGCAGACACTAACTCAGTTACGAAATTCCTTCACTATTTTCACTATAAATATTAAAAAAAAGTATTTTGTGCCTCTCTTTAAAATTTCGACTGTAAAACACTATGTTTCCGTCGAGGTTCTCCTTGTATTAGATATCGGGTGACTTTTTTAACTGGACTGGTAGGCCAAATCCGGAACTATAAGGAGTCGCGAAGAATACTTAAAGGAGTTTAGTATCCAATTTTAATAAAACTTTAAACTGCATCATAATTTTTTGAAAAAATGATTTTCCTAGCTAGGAATCGTTTCCTCACGATGTTTTCCCTGCCGAACACGAGATGAAAATACAAAATTTAACACTTGAAAACTCAGCAGGGATAGTCGCGGTTTGAAGTCGTGATCACCGGTTGAGATCGACGTGTTCTAACCACTAAGCCATCTCACCGCTATATATCTACTCATTTTTAAACGCCGTAACAATACCTATTTTAGTTATGAGTGTCTACTAAAGGAGTCATTAAATGGTTTCACTTGGCGTCAGTATTTTTAAAATAATATTATGTTCATCGTGGTCCATTGCCTCACCTCTCCCATCTTTACATCATTTAATATATTTAATATGTTAAAATCAAATAATACACTTAAATGTGTAAACACACTAACTTAAGATCTGCACACAACAGACCTGCGTGTGCCATTCCTGATCCAGACCGCAGTCCGCCATTTGATGATTGATGTCTGGTACTGAATAGTGTTTAATGAAAAAAATTTTGATTTGTCTCCATTTTATACTATAATGTAAAACTTTAACACATAACATTTAATCGTCGTTAAAGCTATGCTATTCGTGGATATTGACTTTTCTCTATCCGATATACAAATGATCATGCTATTTAATTTTTGTTATGAACCAATTTAAAATACATTTTCCTATTAGGTACCGTCGTAGGAGATCCTATAGAAATTGAGGCTATTGAAGACGTCTTTTGCACTGGTCGATCTGAGCCTTTACTGGTAGGATCTGTTAAATCAAATTTAGGACATACCGAACACGCTTCTGGCATTACTTCTATTGCGAAGGTAAGTAGTCTTAGAGGTAAAAATTGTTTTTAGTTAAGAAAATCCAAATAAAATATGGGTCTATACGAGTTTCTACCTGTTAATTCGACTACGTGGTAACTTTCATATCGCATTTCACCCACTTCAGATTTAATTTTCGCTACAAAATGTCCTTTTCCAAGATCCAATCTATCCTTACATCAAAGTTCATTAAAATTGGTTTTCAATTGGGTGTGACGACGTATAAAAAATCAAAAAGACTTTCACTTTTATAATATTTGTATGGATTTGCTACAATTTTATCAATTCTAATGTTAATCTTCATTCAGCTCTGCATAGCATATAACACGGGATATATAGCTCCAAATATACACTACAAAGTTCCAAGAGAGGGCATAAAAGCTCTCGTTAATGGAAAGGTTAAAGTCGTGACTGAGAAGAACCCCTGGAATGGAGGAGCATTTGGTATCAACAACTTTGGCTTTGGAGGTGCCAATGCTCACACGCTGTTCAAGAATATAGCCAGATCAAAGGTTCGAGCAAGTCTTACCTTTATTATGTCAGAATGGGAAGAGACTTGTACATTATTGCTATTTCATGTAGTTAAGACCAACCTTTGACCTTAGTTTTTAAGACTTCATGCTTATTTTTACCCGCCTGCGCGACGTAAAGAAGGGTAATGTGCTTATGAGTCTATGTATGTATGTGGGTTTGTACCTTTGTGGCACTATTGAGACCGAACTTGTGGACCGATTTTGATAGACGAAACGTCGTTTGATTTGTTGTAACGGCGCTGATATCATGGAAAGTAAAAGAATTTGAAAAATTAAAAATGGCCGATTTCGGACGCCATAATGTGAAAAAGAAAAAAAATGAAAATCGACAAACTATATAAAGTGGGGTATCGTTGAATAGGTATTTAAAAATCATTTTAGATTTATTATATCACTTTTCAATCAAAATTACCGTTTCTCAATTATTTAAATTTTCAATATATTTAAAGTTGTTTAGTAAAGATTCTTACTTATAGACTTTTAGACAGAATGACAAATGGTCTTGTTACGCAGTCGGGTTTTTGATTTTTTAAATTAATTACTTGTTTGTCAGTTACTGCATAAATAATAAAAAAAGTTCACTGTTAGTGATTTATACGACTCCATTCCGTCCATATTTGCAATTGAACATGTTAATATACATACATTTTTTTTGTCTAGGTTAATAATGGTCTACCATCGGATGACTTGCCTAGACTTGTTTGTGTATCAGGACGTACTAAATCGGCGGTGGCTAGGATTCTAGACGACCTCGGGTCTAGGACCGTTGATGTTGAATTTGTTAGACTTTTACACGCAATACATGATAAAGACATTACGGGCCATAATTATAGAGGATACATATTGTTAGGTGAGAATTTGAATAAGAATTAAAATTCACTTTAGTGTATAAATAATTCAACAATAATATTTTTATTGTTTTTGGTTCGTATAATGCGGATCAAATGGACAAACTATGGTTTGTATAGGAACCATGAGTGGCGGGTTCGCGGTTTAAGTGGACTGTAATTTTAATTTGGTTGGCACTGGCTTGGCAGGATCTATCGAACTACTGCGGATAAAACAACGAAAGAAAATAGCTCTATAGATAAACAAAGGAAGGAATGCACAATACCTTTTAAGGTCCTTATTCACTTCTTGCATCTGCGATAGCGTGCGGTTGCGGAGCGGGTCCTGGGATAACTTACCAGGCTTACAAAACATTAACTATGCACTATAATTGTTAATGTAAGTATTCCTTTCTCAAGCGCGGTGCCAAACCTCCGTTCTGCTCGCGAAACAATTTTCAACAGAGAGAGCCTTTCGACTAGGCGGCTCAAGTCGCTTGCGCGGGGGCAATAGTGAAGACGGGCGAGCGGTCGGATTTTTCACTCACTCCTTACTCGTGGTGTAGGTGGTGTGTGCGGGAGTAGGAAAGGATTGTTATAGGAAGCGGGAATGTGTCAACCAAATTGTCTATTAAAATTATTTAAATAACATTTTAATAATTATATGAATCTATTAAAATTATTTAGCTGCGCAACCATTCCCCTCCCCCCCCCCCGACTTGAAGAACTGCCTTCAAAAAAATTAAGTGAGAGGAAAAGTAAAAAACAAATATGCGACTACGAAAATACGAAAGAATAATTAAAGAAAGAAAAAAAATCCTAATCTAAGCGGCTATTAAATTAAATTATAATTATTGATTAAGTAAAGGGCATAAACGAACAACTGGGTGTTAATATGATCCAGTGTTTGTTTTAACACGAACAACACGGGTGACCCCGTTCGAACCAGGAAACGTTTCCTCTATTACGCCTAAAGGCCAATGAAGAGGCGGCGCGTTTTCAGTCATAAGAATTACGACAGTTCCAACAACAATTGGATTAGATGGTGTATTCCATTTATGACGCGATTGCAAAGTATGAAAATAGTTAGATTTCCAGCGCTTCCAAAACGATTGCACTAATTTGTCAAGCAACTGATATTGAGAAGTTATGTGTAATCTATTTTTTTCTTCTTTAGCGGGAAAAATTTTTAAAGGTGTAACATTTAAGAAATGTGCTGGAGTCAGCGCAAGAGGCTCTGATGGGTGACTAGACAATATTCGACAAAGCGGTCGCGTGTTCATGACGGCCTCTATTTGTCAACCAAATTGTCTATTAAAATTATTTAGCGGCGCAACCAGTTTGTAATGAGGAATCTTAATATTAACACAAAATTCACACAGAAAATAATGAGAAAAAAATACAATAAAAATATTAAAAACTATATAAAACATACCAATCTGTCGATGTCATTGCAGTGAGGCAAAGTGCCCAAAACACTGGCGGCATTGCCGCTTTGAATGGCCAAATTGATATGTTGGCCAAGGCGCCAACTCTCCGGTCACTTGTAGACTCGACGAGGCAGAAAGATAATTCTTGGTAGAATCTTTTGGCTTCCTCGCCCCAGGATCCCATGGTTGACCCCACGGCAAAGGGCACAAATACGAAACTCCTTTGAATGTTTTCATATTTACGCCGTTTGACATTTTCAGCGGTAGTAGCCGCCGCTCCCGGTGTTGCAGAAGTCCCTTGCATATGTGATGCAGCCAATGTGTCAACACAGGTAGCATCCCATACAAGGGACTTTCCCAACTTCCACGGAACGAGCGTCATTCCACCCGGTCTCTTGCCATCACTGCGAACTAGACCATTCGGTTCTAGAGCTGATGGAATTTTAGCGGAGACCGATGAATGATGACGGGAGAAACGGCCAGCACTTTTGGCGCATGATAAGCCATGGTGTCCATATTCGTCCACTGCCTCGCCACAGTGACATGGATGTGGATGATAGATTTTGGCGCCCAATGGAAGACCAACTGAGTTAAGGTTAAATGATCTAGTAGGGTGCCAACATGAGGAGATGGGAGAGCATGAAGCCAGTAGCCAGATTTTCTCGTAGATACGGCAAGGAGACGAGCTCGATCTTTGGCAGAAGGTGCAGTTTCAATTAATGACTTTAGCCTATCCGCACAAAGTAAGTCATCCCACTGCCTTTGAGAGGAAACGGTTACTGGTTCTTTGCTAGGACATAATAAATGAAATGCTTCTTTGGCTTCATCCAAGTACGACAACTCTGTGGTGTATAGGAATCTGTAAAAGTGTTGGATATAATAGAAGTATTATGCTGAGGATGTTTATCACTTAGAGCCTTAACTGTCTCAGCTGTGTTGGGGGCTATTATATCGCTAGAGAATAAAAGACGGGCTGCCCCCTTAAAGTCACCGTCACTAATTTTATTTTCGATATGCTTTATCGAGTTGAACTTTTTTCTTCTTATCGATTGTTTTGTAGGAAAACTTAAATTATTTATAATTTTATTACAGTTATTTTTAATTTTTTGAGTAAGTATGCCTGGATCATTTTGAACAACGTTAAGAACTTTATAAGCAAAGGTGAGCAAATGTTCCCAACAAGTGGCTTTATTTGATTTAATAACATCGTTAATTACCTTTGTAAGGGCGACGGCAACTTGTGTCCTCGATCCTCTAGGTATCCACTTTATCACTGGAAAATTTGATTTAAAAGCGCTTAATCGATTCCATAGAGGATCTTGATCAGTAATAGAAGTTGATGGACATGGGTCAAAATGAGTCTGCGAATTCGACTTATGAGTTTTTCCTAGATGAATATTTAAGCCCCTTTTATTTTTAAAGAAACGAGGTTGGGAACATTGCTCACATTTAAATAATTCGTCTAGCGATATATTATCCCCACATAAAGAAGAAGGCATAGGCGCAAGATTAGAATAAAAACTAAAATGAAATAAATCAAAATTAATTAGGTGAAAATAAAATGATGACTAAAGCTATTACACACAAACAAATTAAATAAATAGTAATAATAATAATTATATCTAAGTATACGTACAATAATAAGTGATTTATTGTCCGCTAATAATGTTAATAATAAATAAATACCACTGTTGGGATATATGAAAAGAAACTGTTTGATCACTTGGCACAAAATCAAAAACACTGAAAAAACTGGTTGACATAGAAAATCAATTCTTCTTATTCCTTGTGTATTAAACATTTCTCCGATAACAGGAGAATCAAATCATTTTGTAACAATATTGAATAAATTCTTGACAATTTATACAATTATACGACGAAGTCAAAAAAGAAAAACTATATAATGGAACCGTTTAAGGGATAATAATGTTGTTTATTTTTATGTCCACTTTAAAAAACGATTTTAAACGTGAAATAATAGTAAACTATTTCGATACCTCCCACGTAAGTTATTGTAGGCCACAAAATTGCCGTTAGCGTTTTTACTGAATACTACACGAATTTGCATTGCTTAATGCATTCAAAGTGAAAAAAATTCAAAAATCTTTTTTTTTTTTCAAGGAAAGTTACAACAAAATACGCCTGAAAAAAGGCGTATTTTGTTGTAATTTTCAAACTAAAACGGATTAAAAGTGCTCTACTGTAAAATTGTAATTTTGGGGTTACAACAACTTACGTGGGAGGTATCGATATGCAAAAATAACAGGAATAAAAATATTAAATTTGTACACTTTTGAAGTGATCGATAAAAATATGATAGGATTCATCATTTTTGTGTTTAAAGAAAATTTTAAAATGTTAATATCGACGCAGAATCAACATCAACGAAGAGTGTGTCACTGGCTCGAAACATCCAATCATACTCTGGCGCCCGGCGTCCAGTATGCTTCGTGTATTCGGGCTTGGGATCTCAATGGGCAGGAATGGCTACACAACTCATGAGAATCCCCGTATTTGCTGCTGCTATAGAGACGTAAGTTTGTAAGACTGGGCAATATTAGTAGACAATATCTTGCGAGTTTTAATCAAAATGGTCGATCAAATCGCAGGAGGATTAACTGTCGAGGGTCTCAAGATATCACTACCAATTTTTTTTAAATCGAAAATTGTATCTAGATTCAATTACATTTTAGAAAAATTATATTTTTAGCCGACAATTAGCCTATATGTCGAAATCCCGAACCTATATATTTTGAAGACAAATCACACACACAAACGTATAATGTATTATTCCATATTCCAAACGAGAGTCCGAGAATCAAATATAAATATCTTCTACCGCGTACAAAGTAGTATCACTTTTTCTTAAAAAAAAAAAAAAACTATAATGTATAATTTCTTCACTTTAGTATGAAATACCAATCATGTCAGGAAGACGTAGCTATCAATAGACAATTAATTTGTTTAGTTTTAATACAAAAATCTGAAATCAACGCGTTGTGATAGCGGTAGCTCATTGTAATTAGCCTGAAGGTCGTATTGGAACGGACATACAAATATTACAGTAATATTTATTTATTAACTGTCCACTATCCCTAAGCATATAAAAGATTAAAATATAAACGAATCAAATTTCGATAACGTAATCTTTACAGATGCCACAAAACTTTGGAACCTAAGGGCATAAACCTGACTCAGATCATAACAGACCCAGATCCTAAGACATTCGACAACATCTTAAACTCCTTCATCGGTATCGCCGCTGTTCAGATCGGTCTCACGGATGTCCTGAAGGCTGTTGGAATAGAGCCTGACTTTGTTATTGGTAAGAGATCATCATTGTGACGACATGGATCTTCCAGTTTTAATATCATTTTAGTACTTTTGCATTATTCGTATTTCAGCATCTGATATTGCTTTCTACTGTAAGTAAATTACTAATTGTGTTTGTTATTGTTAAAATTTGTAAACATGTCACGGTAATTCAACTAGCCCTTTGGGCATTATTGGTAAATCAAGTCCTTTGTCCTATAAATATAGAACTTAAGACGATTATTTTCAATCGTCATATCAAATAGTTTGAAACAGTATTGAATCAATCAATCTTAATCTTAAAATATATAATACGATTAATGCTAAATACGAGTATAAAAATAAATATAAATATAAAGAACATTTTTTAGGCCAAAGTTTAGGTGAGTCAGGATGCTCATACGCAGATGGTTGTTTGACAACTGAGCAGGCGATTCTAGCTGCATACTCCCTGGGGTTGGCGTCCATTGAGACCCCATTTATTGCGGAATCCATGGCTGTTGTGGGTTTAGGACATGATGAGGTATATTTTCCTGTGACTATGACACTAAATATATGTGGTGTTTGTTGTGAAAGCGTGTTACTTTTATTAATACCTGAAACTTAATTCGATTTTTTTAAGTTTAAATTTTAAAACTTGAATCAATTATGGTTAAACGTGCTCTTGCTTGTGTGATAAATTCTTTAGCGAATAGCATTAGAAAAATATGACAAATTTGTTTTTCGGCCCGGTGGGTCGGGTTCATTCGTCACGGGGTCTATGAGATAATATGTGGTCACTCATCGTACAAATACTGTTATCAGAACCCAGTGCCCTTCGAGGAAGCAGCTCGTTTGATCCCTGAAAACGCGATCACCATAGAGGTCGCTCCACGTGGTCTCCTAGAAGCCATTTTGCACCAATCCCTTAAAAAGGAGGTTATTAACGTTCCACTTACTGAATGGAAACATATGGATAACATGCAGGTCCTCTTCACAGCTCTGGGCAAGTGAGTAACTAAAGTTATCTTACTAAGTATTGATTTAATGTTGTCATTGATTCTTTTAATAAAAACAGTGACAGGCATTGTAACACGAGAAAGAAGGGAAAACTTATAACGCCGAATTTTCGACCTCGCAAAGTCAACATTACCTTCTTGGGACAAGGTTACCTACTCAGTTTTATAATAAAATACCGCTGAAAGTGTTATAATTTACATATCATAAATTTAAAGTATACTAGTATATTAAAAATCCTTAATAGCAAAAGCATATTATTCTGTTCAAGATTACATAAATAATAAAGATGCTTGGATTAAGTATAAGCTGGATTTTTACAGGGTATTGAATATATTTGTAACTTTTAAATGTATAAACCTATTGTAAAACTTTTTAAAAGAGCAACTTTTTGCCGGTTCTTCCCGGTAGAGTTTACATTCCGAACCACTGGTAAATTCATCAATTTATTTATTTTTGTTTCTGTATTGACGATTCGAAATGGCTTATAGAATCCTAGTTGAAGAAAGTATATTTTGATTTTGATTTTTAACTGTTATAGAACATTCACTGCTAAAATTGAGTACGTTAGTCATGTGGGGACACATCAACTGTAAACTCAGTAACTGACCCATCTACAGAAGACAATCGCCATAGCCAAAATCGGCTTGGAAATTATCTTCATCATCATCATACTTTATGTCAACTATTAATCACAGTAGTTACATATCCTATAGTTAAGTTATTGTATATATTATAGTTTTGAGTGAGTTTAATATCTGCAGATTGTATGAAGTTGGATTGAATCCGCACCTGGCTAACATCTATCCCGCTGTGCAGTTCCCCGTATCACAAGGAACGCCCATGCTTTCACACCTTGTCGAATGGGAACACAGCGAAAGTTAGTATGTTCAATGAGGACTAATTTAAAAATAATAGCATTCTTATTAAAAAAATATATAATTAAATTGTAAGTCGATAAAGCGTATAGAAAACATCCTGTAGTTAAATCATGGATAGATCATTACATTTGTATTGGCCGTATGGATGATCGTCGTGGTCTGAATGTTTGTATTTGTGTTGTGTACTTTTTCGGACCCCTGAAACAGGAGATCCTAATGAGTGTGAAGCGTTTTTTATTTATATAAGAATTCATCTAAAAAACGTTCGATAATCAAATTCGTGAAACGGTTAAATTGTAGAAATTAGAGGTTAGATCCCCGGTTGGTACAGATATTCGTATAAATATTTGTTCCTGGGTCTGGGTGTTTGTTTTTGTGGCTCCCCCCACGGTGCCCCAGAGAGCTTATGTGCTTGTCAGTCCAGGTTGTTATCACAGTCACCTGATAGTGATCGTTACTCGTTACTCTTAGTTAAATTATTATAATCTAAATTATTACTTGCGTGCTCTCAAGGGTTGCGGGGGTCGAGGGAATCGCTCTGTGTAAAAATCAGCAACTTGTCAATATCTGCACTAGAATAATGAGCAGATCCTGGCATCCAGAAAAAAATGCTAAATAGTTGATGAATAGTAATCAACCAATATTTGTGTGTTTACAATTTTGTAATATTTAAAGTATACAAGGACCCTGACAAAACAGTTCAGTAAATGGGAGAACTAAATTTAAATCCCCGCATTTTTCAGGTACGTAGCGTCATACGAAACTTGTGATAAAATAACGACACATGAGAGAACAATAAAAATGTCTATTTCTGATGACGGCAGCGATTTTATGACCGGTCATCTAATTGATGGTAAGATTCATTTATCTATCTATACTAATATTATAAAGCTGAAGAGTTTGTTTATTTGTTTGAACGCGCTAATCGAATCAGGAACTACTGGTTCAAATTGAAAAATTATTGAGGAAAGATATAGGCTATTTTACATCACGCTACGAGTTTAACAATAAAGCTTTAATTGCTCTTTTACTGGTTATGGAGCACTTTTTTTGCATAATCGAGTACTACATTAAATGTTTCTCCTTAGGGCGTAATCTATACCCAGCTACTGGTTACTTGGTCATGGTATGGGAGACCTTCGTTATGATGTTGGGACAAATGTTTACGAATGTATCTGTTATATTCGAGAATTTACGATTCCATAGAGCTACCATCATTCCCAAAGATGGAGAATTGGAATTTATTGTGATGATCCAGAAAGGCGATGGACATTTTGAGGTTAGTAATTCGTAAGTTTGAATTATATGTAATAGAACTTCAACTTTTAGTACCCTTATAACCTTAACTTATTCATGTATATATGGACGCTGATAAGCAATGCTGTGACAAACTACACGGACTTCATTTTGAGAAAATGGCGTCTAAAGATGTCGAGCCTAATTTTAACAAATTTGTTTCAAAACGTGTAAGATGGATATCTTTGCTTTTCTATTTTGATAAAATGTATAATGAATTAAAAGCAGATTGGTATAATAAAAAGTTTTCTCTAATAATAAGTTTTTCAAATATATTAGATTATTGCATATCGCAAAATATTGAAAACACTTCAATATTCGAAACATTAAATTAAGAAACTTTTTTCTATACTTATTTAGTTTAGATGACTTATTTTTTTTTTAATAATGTTAATTACATGACGCATTGTCCGAGTACATATATATCTCCGAATTCGACTTTTTGTGGGTTGACACATTATTGCTTATTAGCATCCATATGTATTTATGTGTAGCATACAACCACTATAAAATTCTGATCCTATCCCATTTTATATTGAATAATACCGCCTTGCGCTGCTGTCATCTCATTTCTACTTTCGACTGACAGTCCTCTATTGGTTATTGGTCGTGAATTCCTCGCAAACTACTGCCATCTGTTAGTGTTACCTAAAACCATCTCGACGTAAGTACAGCTATCCGTCTATACTAGCTAACTGTATTAGTTAATTTATATTATGTTTGTACCAATTATTGTTTTTTACATATTCATTAAAATTTGGACTACCTTATTATACTTTCTAAAACTAAATAAATGCTAATTTGACACAGATCGTTGAAAGCGGAGCGTCTATCGTCACTGGACGCATCTACGCTAAGAAGAATGTTGCTCAAGATTACCGCATGCTTCCAGAGGAACCTGAACTCACAGGGCCTAATGTTAAACATATTCTTAAAAAGGACTTTTATAAAGAATTACGGCTAAGAGGCTACCAGTACAGGTAATTCATTTCAAATTGGATATACTAGCGTATACAGTCACTATTTTTGAATTTCCATATATCCTATATGTAATAAAGATTTTAGACGGCAAAGGACAAGCAGAGACTCTAGGACCACGGAATTTAAAAGAAATCAAAGTTTGATCCCTATAATATAGCTGCGTTTCGTGTGGTGATTGAAAAAATCGAAACCTAACCCCTCACCAATTCATTTTCTTCAATCCCATTCCCTGACGTACCTTCTTTTTAAGCTAACAACGCAATTGCTTTTGCTCTGTTGTTGTAATGTTCATGGGCGGCAGTGATCACTTATCATCAGGTGACCCGACTGCTATATGGACGCTGATAAGCAATACTGTGTCAAGCCACACGGACTTCATTTTGAGAAAATGGCGTCTATACATGTCAAACCTATTCTTAATCAATTTGTTTGAAGAAGTATTTATCCATCTTTTGTTTTCTATTTATGTGAACGCACTTGAAATTCGAAACATTAAATTAGGAAACTTTTTTCCATAATTAATTAGTTTAGATGATTGATTAAATTTTTTTTGAATAATGTTAAATAGGTAACGAATTACCAAAACACATGAATACCTCCGAATTTGACTTTTTGTGGGTTGGCACGCTATTGCTTATTAGCGTCCATATATTCGTAGAAATTTAAAATATTAACATTTTCAACAGTGGCCTCTTTCGCGGCGTAATTGGATGTAACGCAGAAGGAACGCGCGGCCGCTTGGCTTGGGTTAGCAATTGGGTCACTTTTATTGACTGTATGCTGCAGATGAAGATTATCGGCGATGACATACGCGGACTCTTTGTGCCTACCGGAATAGAAAAACTTAGTATCGATGCGGAAATGCAATACGACGCTATATCTAAGATGACAGCAGATCCTACAAAGCAGTCGTTCGAAATTAGAATCTATCCCAATGTTAATATCATTAGGTACCCTTATTTTTTGGATATTTATAAAAACCAGGTGAATGTATCTACAAAAAAATATAAATCTTTTTTAAGCTAAAACCGTTGACAATGCCCTGTATGAAATGGCAAAACAACGTAATTTAACATTTCACTAATTCCAAAAAAAAAACGATATACTTTGTATTAGAACCACTTTTCTATAGAACTAAAAAAACGTATTACGAGTACCGCTAAATTAGGAAAAAGTAAAATTTTTAAAACCTAGATACGTTCATCTGACTCTTATACCGCGATATATATGAAGTAAACTAGAAAGTTTTTCTGGCAACAAAGTTAATCTTTAAGAAAATCTTAAAGCTTCACTTTGATGTCAGAAAAAATTGGGTGTTATAAGTTTGACGGGTGTTGTTATCAGTGTAAATGTAACTTCTGGTCTGATCGATTTAAAATTTACTATACTGTGACTTCAATGAAACTTAAATAACGTAGTTGTGTACACTTGAGCTCATATCTATGACTATCTTTCAGATCCGGTGGAGTAGAAATTCGTGGAGTACATGGTTCGATGATTGCAAAGAGGATTCCTCTTTACAAGCCATTATTAGAAAAAAATGTATTTGTACCTAACATTGGAAAATCGACGTGGAAGGTAAATAATAATGGCATATATAACAACACAACAAGACAATTTATGAAATAATCGATATTATCTTGTAATCAGAAACACATTACATATTTTCTTCTTTTTTTTTTTTAATTAACATTCCGTATTTATGATCAAATAATTTGTTTTCAATGGTCTCAGGCCTTAATGAGATAAATGAACATTATTTAAGAGTCGGTTATATTACGTGTGATTTTCAGATCGAGGACATTTTGCATAGCAATATTCAGATCATTCTTGAAAATATTCGAATTAACAAAGTCGAAATTATTGAAATTGTTGATGTTGAGTACAAAAATAATGCATTAGAACCAATAATTGACAAAGTTGCGGACGTCTTACGCAGTCACCCGCAGATACAAGTTAATCTTATAGTATTGTCTAAAGAATCTATTGAAATGCCCACAAATAAAAATTTTAATGGAATATCTAATGCTCTTTTAGTTATAGGTGCTAATCTGCTGGGCAGACCTAAAGTAAGTAATTTTAAAATAAAACGTAATGAAACGTAAACGTATAAACGTATTATTTTGATATCGAAATAAAAAAATTTAGACTAACTGAAAAATATGCTTGTATTTACAATAAGGTAAATATGTATGTAAAACTTTGCTACAAAAAGTTGTTTTCTGTAGGTAATGAAACAGGTATTACCGGGTATCCGTGACAAGGACTTTATTATAAGCCGTGAAATTAGACTCATTAATCCAAAAGATTTCTCCGACAAATATGACATCATCAGAATACAGAACACTGGTTTGGAGTACTTGGTGCTCTTTCGGAAACGAGTTGGATCAAAACCGGCCAACATCGTTAAAATCACCTCAAGCGATGATACATATGCTTGGATAGATAAAGTTAAAGAAGCGCTTAATGTTGGACGAAAACTTCTTGTATATTGTCAAGATGAGCAAGTTAATGGATTATTAGGCTTAGTTAACTGTCTAAGGAAGGAGCCTGGTGGTGAAATAGTTCATGGTCTATTAATTGCGGATTCTTCTGCGCCACCATTTGATCCTCATTTAGAATTTTACGAAGAGCAGTTAAATATGGATCTGGCCATCAATGTATATCAGGAAGTAAGTTAATGTGATGCTACGTCAAATAAATGCTTAGAGATGATTATGAAATAACATTATTATTATTCCAAATCGATTTGATGAATTTTAATCTGGATCACGGATCTTTTGGCGGCGATAAGATTTTAGAGAAATATTGGTAAAAAAAAAATACATTTCTAGGGTCAATGGGGAACATATCGTCACTTACTGCTAGACGATTATAAAAATGTTCCAGTCCATCATGCCTTCGTGAACACCGTAAATATTGGAGATTTATCTTCATTGCGCTGGTTGGAAGGACCTATTAGAAAAAATGAAATTGTCAAAGACCCAGACAATGTTCTTGTACATGTAGGTATCATACAACTTGTCTTATGATTAATTCTATTGACTTATTTATCAGCCGATTTTCAAATTAATTATAATTTATATACAAAACTTACAGTGTGTGTAAAAATTAATTTAACAATTGTTAATCCAGGTGTATTGCGCATCACTGAATTTCCGCGATGTGATGATGGCGATGGGTCGTTTAACATTAGACACAAGGGCCCGTGGCCACCTGGCACAAGAATGCGTTCAAGGATTCGAAATCGTCGGCAGGACTCCGAAGTAGCTTTTATGTTACATTACATTGAAAATAAGTAGAAAGGACGTTATTTCTTACCTTAAATATTACACTGCAGCGGTTCCCGGGTGATGGCCATGGTGAAGAACAGCGGTATGGCGAACATGGTAATGGTAGACCGCACACTTCTGTGGAGCATGCCTGACGAGTGGACTTTCGAGGAAGCTGCCACAGTTCCCGTGGTTTATGCAACTGTTTATCACGCTTTGGTGAGTTAGTTCTATTAAGTGTGTAGATATATTTGTAACATAAATTCGTACCCTATGAGAACTCAAACCTCCCTGTAAAAATAATCCTGTACAAACTTTACTTATTATGTTAACTGTACTAACATCAAGACGTTTATAGAAGTCTGTTAAAATTAGGACATTACAAAAATTGTTTTTAATCATATACCTATTCAAATACATATTTTTTTTATGATAATTATTATATTATAATTACAGGTGATGGTAGGCAAAATTCAAAAAGGGGAATCGATCTTAATTCACGTTGGTTCTGGTGGTGTCGGTCAAGCCGCCATCAACGTTGCTCTTTACTATGGGGCTGAAGTTTTTACTACAGTTGGTAATCCAGTGAAACGAGCCTTCATTAAGAAACTATTTCCTCAACTCAAAGGTATAAGTAGGGTATAGATTCTTAGAAAGTAATATTGACAAAGAACACGATAATAATCCAAGTCTTAACATTTATTTCACAGACAGTCACATCGGTAACTCTCGTGACACGTCTTTCGAAGACATGATTAAGAAAGAAACGAATGGAAAGGGAGTGGATTTGGTTCTGAACTCACTGGCAGATGATAAATTACAAGTATTGTAGAATCATTACTTATAAAGATTTCTTTTCGCAAATAAATGTCCAAGAGATATTGGCGTATTTTTTTATGAATAATTTACATGCGATGATAAATATAGTTCAAATATGTATGCACATTGTTCAAACTTCTTCGAAAACTTTTCACACATCTTCGAAAACCATTGGATATGACTTATGATTTTAATAGCTTAGACTTTGATATATCAGTTTGATATATCCGAAAAAGTTTAAAAAAAACTGTATAATTAACTAAAATTAATTTTTCAGGCCTCAGTTCGTTGTCTCGGCTACCGCGGTCGCTTCCTCGAGATCGGCAGGGTTGACATCAACAACAATACACCTATTAGCATGGATTACTTTCTCAAGGAGATTTCCTTCCACGGAATTATGTTGGGAAGCATCTTCTATGAGACAATGGAATTTAAAAAGGTTTATGGCAATTCTAATTATACTAAAATTAAGTTCATAAATACATACATACCTGTGGAACGTACCTTATTCTTGTACATTTACACCATATTATTCTCTACGTTTTGAAAATAGTATATTTTATTTTTATTATTTACAGATTAATTTATTATAAAAAAATTAAAAACTGAATTTTTTACCAGACTCTTCAAGATTTGCTGATATCTGGCATCCAGAGTGGCGTTGTTCGTCCCCTCTCGTACTGCACTTTCGGGAAGGACCAAGTTGAGGCTGCATTCAGATACATAGCCGGAGGAAAACACATTGGAAAGGTGAGCATAATTTACTTTGTATAGATACAAAGGTCTTCATTAAAAAAAACCTAGCTTGATAGCTTTTTCTTACATAATATCCCGTGTTATTTCTGTATTTTTTTTTTGTTTAGAAAAGAGAGTCAAAGTAATTTATTTAATATTTTAGGTGATAATTAAAATTCGAGATGAGGGGCGTGGCAGTTATCTCGCGAAACCATCAAGTCTGCCCATTAATGCTCTTCCCAGGTATGTAAAACTACGTTCTTCCTTTAATTTTTTTAAAAACCTAATATGTGTCTGTTCTATTAAAATAAAAAATATTTTCATTATTTTTCATTATTTAATTTTTTTCGGATTTTTTTAATGAAAATATTTATTTTCACTAAAAAAATTCTATGAAATAATATTTTTAATAAATATAAAGTCTCTTTAAGATTAAAAGAAAACATCAAACCTATATTTTGTAAAGCTCGAACTGTACCTTTTGCGTTGAAGGATAAAATAAATGAAGAGATTGATAGATTGTTAAATATAGGAGTCTTAAAACCGATCGATCACTCTGAATTTGCGTCTTCCATAGTTCCCTTGTTGAAAAGTAATGGATCAATACGAATTTGTGCTGATTTTTCCATTACGATAAACAAACAATTAGTCGTTGAACAATATCCATTACCTACAGTAAAATAATTATTTTCTAAGTTATACGGAGGTCAACAATTCACAAAGTTAGACTTATCGGTTGCATATGCACAATTTGGACTGACTGAAGAATCACAGAAAATAACTTGTGCAAACACTCGCCGAGGTTTAATCAAATATACTCGAATGGTGTTCGGGCTCGCTAGCGCGCCAGCGATTTTTCAACGAGCATTTTTTTTTTGTTCCGGTATGAATGGTGTTTTAGTATCACTAGATGATATTTTAATTACAGGGAAAACATATGATGAACATTTACAAAGATTATATGCTGTTTTGGGTAGATTGGAAAATGCAGGTTTGACTTTACAAAAATATAAGTGTGAATTTTTTTAAAGTGAAGTTACTTATTTAGGTTACATTATAGATAAAAATGGTCTAAGGAAATGTCCTAAAAAAGTAAAAGCTATTGCCGAATCTTCAATACCGCAAAATGTCAACGAGTTGCAATCGTTTTTAGTTGGTGAATTATTATCGGATTTTTTTCCAGGATGGCTCAAGCGTTATGAGTCCACTTTATAATTTGTTAAAAAAATACAAAATGGTGTTGGACTAGTGAACACACTGGAGTGTTTAATAAGGATAAGGAAATTTTATGTTCTGATAAAGTCTTAGTTCATTTTAATCCTAAAGCTAAAATAATAATTACTGTTGACGCCTCGCCTAATGTTTTAGGTGCTATTTTATCACAAATAGATGTGGATGGTATAGAGCGGCCAATTTTATATGCATCTCCTACTCTTAATGCGGCAGAAAAAAAGTATTCACAGATACAAAAAGAAGCAACGGCCTTTATATTTGGAGTCCGTCACTTTCATCAGTATCTGTACGGTAGATCGATACCTTTTATTTTACGAACAGGTCATAAGCCACTGCTAGCGATTTTTGGGCCATACCGATGTGTGCCTGAAATTTCTGCCCATCGACTTCAGAGATATGCTATATTTTTAAGTGCTTATAAATACATCATAGAATATGTGCGTAGCGGAAATAATAGTGCCGAATATCTGTCACGTGCGAGTCTACAGGAGAAAAGCTATCGGTGTGCTGATATGGAAGAATTAAATGAAGGTGACTGTGGGACATATATTAATTTCGTAGTCGATGGCAGTATACCTATTACTCTTGATCAGCTGCGTACAGAAACATTAGGTGATCAGACACTTATGGATGTTATAAATTTCGTTCAAATCGGTTGGCCTAAAAAATATCTGAGAGCCACCTTAAACCTTATTTTTATTGTAGAATGGAACTTTCTTATGAGAACGGATGTTTGATGCGCGGTCACAAATTAGTTATACCAGAAAAATTACAATCAAAAGTTTTAATGGACCTGCATCATTCTCATTTAGGTATAGTAAAAACCAAAGCTGAGGCGCGATCCAAGTTCTGATTTCCTGGTATAGATAAAGCGATTGAAAAACTAATCGGTTCTTGTGAAACATGTATTGGTCTCCGACCAACTCCATCTCGAGCACCTCTTGCGACGTGGAATATCCTTCACAACCTTTTAGTAGGATTCATATAGATTTTCTAGGACCACTTTATGTTTGTACATATTTCATTAGAGTAGATGCGTATTCGAAATGGTTGGAAGTTTACGATATGAAAAGTTCAGTTTCGTCAGAAGCAGTCATAAAGAAAATGTTAGATTTCATGGCTAGATTCGGAATGACCCTGAATTTGGCACACAGCCCACAAAAATAATTTTTACATACGGATATGAAGAACAGGAATGGCGCTAGGAGTAATAAAAGCATATGGTGTTGTTTGGGGTCAAAATATCTACATGTACAAAATTGGAATTTTTTTTTTCAACTGACAAAAAAAATTTATAGCCAAAAATAAATTTTGGATAGCTCTCTAAAAGTACTGGATCAATGTAATTACTCAAGAACTTGTAGTTTATATTGATTTTCAATTGTTTACATGTACATTTTTGCGATTTTGATTATTTACGCTAGAAGTTTTGGATCGCAATAACTCCTAAATAAAAAAAAAAAATTCAAAATCGACAATTGTACATAAAGTTTAGTCAAAAATACACATGTACATTTTCGGGTTTTCCCATAATTACAATATTTTCAAATTTTTGGATACGGATATGAGCGTAAAAGTTTGTTTCTAGAAAAAAATATATATATAATGAAACAGTAGTTGAGGAGGATGTGTTTCACGAAGCCTCTGAATCTGCTGACGTTGATATCGGAACTGATTCACAGGTGCAAGTTGAACCAAATAGAATGAATTTACGTACACGGAAACTAATTAGTTATAAGCAATTTTATTAATGTAATCTTTTGCTAAGAATGTAGTGTTATTTTAAGTTGTTGTTATGATTATTACGAGAAATTAATCGGTTTAGTTCATTTAAGGGGGAGAGATGTTATGTATGCAGGTTTTATATATACTGTGTATTATAACTGGCCACTACATAATATGAAGATAGAGGAAAAATAAACGTCAAGTCAGTGTCAAAGAAATTACAATAACTACGTAGAAGAGGTGGGGGTCCATAGATAAAAACCTATATATGCGGGTGCGCTAAACATCATTACCAATATTAATTTTAACAGATTATATACAGAAACATACTGGTAGTTACACACATAAAAGATATAATCGCGGAAGGATATAATTCAGTTAGATTTAAAAAACTATAATATAAATTTATTTCTACATAAATTTATAAAAATTATTTTCACGCGGGTAAATGTATCCTTGCGCGAGTTAACATAAGTATATCGTAACGTGTATCGTTACCGTAGATGTCAAACATGGCTGTTTAGCTTAGTCTTTGCCTGTCATTTCTATGGGATACATAAAAAAAAATTAGTGATGTAACGTTTTTTTTTTAATTATAATTTATAGATAATGTGATATTCTATATAAATAAAAGAATTAGTACGGTCTTTGTATATTATAATTTTAATATTTACATACAAATTTATTTAAAAACAATAACATGCTGTACTTTTTTTTTTATTTTTTTTTTATTTATTTATTTTTTTTTAATGAACTTGTCTTTTTAAAAATGGGAACTATAATTATTTATCGGACAAGA
>JBBEEQ010000093.1:0-82000 GCA_037950945.1 Hypolimnas misippus
GACCGTATCTTTTGATTGGTTAAACTTAGAAGTTTGATTTTTTCACAGCTTTTAGTAATTATAGCTCTGAATACTTGACATTGATAAAAATTTGTTACCTTTACGCGTTCCTGAGAAAAAGGTTGAAAGACAAACTTACAAACAGACAAACATACATACAGAAATTTACAGTTTTCAGATTTTTTCCTTTATTTGTACTATAAGATCTTACTTCTTGCCAAATTTCATCTTGCTAGGTCAATGGGAAGTACCCTATAGGTTTTGATTCCCTTGCGAAAACGCAAAAATGGTCAAAATATTCGACATATTTGCCATTATCTTTTGTTTGCGTTGACTTAGAACTTTAATATTTTCACGGCCGCATGTCATCGTAGACTTGAGTATATGATATTAATTTCAACATGATACGTCTATGCATTTCTGAGAAAAAAGGGTTGACATCCCGACAGACAGACAGACAGACAGACAGACGGACAACAAAGTGATCCTATAAGGGTTCCGTTTTTCCTTTTAAGGTACGGAACCCTAAAAAAGTAAAAAAACGAAGACAGAGAAGTATTGATAGAGGAAAAGCTTGTGCGAGAATGTACTGTTTTAATAGGCTTTTAAATAAGTTAATTGAGCCACTTTTTTAATTGATTTAATCAGTTTGTTCCACAATGATGGAGCTCATCGTACAGTAAATGCTAGAATTTGGTATTACTCCTAGGCACGTCGAGTCTACCCCCTTCTACCCGCCCCAGGCGATCTCAGCGAGGGGTAGAAGGGGGTAGCGGGATGAAGCGGCAACTAAGGTAAGCAGGAGAATCCGGGTCATTAAGAATACAGAAAAGAACCGAGAGGATGTGAATATCACGGCGAAGTTTGACAGCAGCCATTTAAGTTGAGCGATGGATATATACTTCTTCAAACATATTTATTAAGAATAAGCTTGACATCTTATAGACGTTATATAGACGTTATTTTCTCAAAATGAAGTCCGTGTGATTTGACACAGTATTGCTTATCAGCGGTATATACCGACAGCTGTCATTAGATCAGTTCAAAGATGACGATCAATATTTTAAATCTAAGTATTATTTAAGCAAGAACTTTCGTTGTAAGTAACACATTAGATGTAATCCACGGAATACTTTTAGATTTAATCGAATCGGATAAGGTAATTACAGGATCTATATGTCGTACATTTTGGGGTTCCGTACCTGGTGCTAGCGACCCTATTACTATGCCTCCGCTGTCCGTCTGTCTATCCGTCCATCTGGCCGTCTGGTCGTCTATCCGTCTGTCAAAGACGGCGGCTTTTAACAAATAATTGTAACTGCTAAACAGCTTCACAGATTTTTTTTAATTTACAGTTTAATTATCAGTGGTGACTTTATTCGATTACACAATCGGTAATATCATCGATTCCAGTGATTCTGTTTTATGAAAAAAATCATAAAACCAACTTTTTGTGTGTATACAATAAATAAAATAAGTCTCGGAAATAAAATCATCATCTACCTAGCATTTTTCCCGGTTATACCAGGGTCTGCTTTCTATTCTAGTCCAGATATTGACGACTTACTGATTTTTACACAAAGCGATTGCCATCTGACCTCTGCAACCTCTGAAGGCAAACCAGTAACCATTTAGACTAGAATAATTTCCCTACTACGAGTAACGATCATTATCACGTGATAACAACCGGTACCGACAGCTTTTCGTGCTCTCCGAGACACGGTGGGGAGATCCACAAGGACAAACACCCAGACTAAGGAACAAATATTTTTACAAATATAAATGTCTGTCCCGAGCGGGGATCGATCCCGCAACCGTCGGCGTTAGAGGTACATTCAGCACCACTATACCAGAGCGATCGTCACCAAAAGTCACGGAAATAAAATGATTCAAAATAAAGTACGTAGTTTCGCGCGCTTTGTTGTTCTCATAAAGTATAGAGTACAATTAACCACAAATACGTACAATACTTTATAATAAAATACGGGTGGAACCTTATATATTACAAACTGTAGTAATGCCTATCTCTATACTTCGAAGAAACCTGTGAATTCGTAAATAGATTGTACGAATTGTACATACTCGTACATCGGTAAAACCGTTTTAGAAATTAGTCGGAGAAAATAGACAAAAAATTAAAAAAATATATTTTTTGATATAAGTATATACTTATAAATCGACCACGAGATTCTCTAAGTATATTTCACAATTCCTTATAATTCCATATTTAGCCATATGAAAAATTCACCATGTATATAATACAAGGAGAAGCGCTGCGGAAAAGCACTGCTTTACAAAGGACAGGCACAAAGGACTTTACTTCATATTTATTGTTAAAACCGCGGAAGAATTCCCTACCACAGTTAGCGGGGCCTAGACAAGATGCATTCGATAGAAACGATTTCTACATCGCCGTTCGCTAACTCTATAGATTAGTTTATCTATGATGAAAATAGTTGTCACTTTGGCAATGTCATTAACTTATAAAATTGGAAACAAAATAATATGTGCTTAAATGGCACGAATAAATCCCACAAATCAAAGGATTTAATTGAATATAAAATTTTAAAAGACGTTGTGCAAAGATATTATTAGTAAAAAAATAAATAAGTACAGTATGAGAAATTAGAAGATAAGGAAAAATAAGAGATAAAGGGCTTTGACAAATGTTCATCAATGCAGATTGTTAAAGTGAACCTTGGTTTGTGTTAATCTTTATTCCTTTATTGTAATCTAATGATATGTATATTGTAAATTTCGTATAATTTGTAAATTGTTAAGCCATTCTGGTCTTTAAGGTATGAAACTTTAAGAAATATTAATAATAAATTATTTTAAAAGAATTACTATGGAATTGCTTGCCATGTGTATATACCTCAAATAAATTTTAAATATATTTTTAATTTGAATAATCAATTTAGTAATTAATTATTTTAATACCTTCAAATTAATGGCCCTAGCTTGTACTTTGTATATTGAGTACATATATAAAAATGTTAATTTTTTTCTAACAATTTTCAGCTTTAACAAATATTATAACAAAAATTACAATAAAAGGAAGAGACCTCACCATTTGTAACAAGTACATTAATGTAATATCGCTAAGTGAGATAGTACATCTACATTGTCCTTTCCAAATGAGCCGGTGCCAACATGATGAATTGAAAATATACATAAATAAACTTTTTACTCACTAATGTTGTTTTTACTTGCTTCATTCTTTTCTTCATTGTTCATATAAATAACTGGTCAAGTGCGAGTAGGACTCGCGCACCGAGGGTTCCGTACAAACTTATAGAAATTTACATAAGACTAACCCATCTACGCCATTTGTGATCTTCATCATCAGTTCCAACATAAGTTACTATCAAAAATACCTAAATCGGTATACGCTTGCCTATAATATTTGAGGAGTTCCCTCAATTTCTCCAGGATCCCATCATCTGATCCTGACCTGAAGACAATGGGACCACCTTGGAAGTATACCTTTTCAAACAGAAAAAAAAATTGAAAATCGGTACACAAATGGCGGCGTAATCGGCGAACAAACATAAAAAAAAATTAAATACAAGGTCGAATTGAAAACACTCCTTTTTTAGAAGTCGCTTAAATATAATCAAATATTATGTAAATATGGATCACGTCCCAAAAACTATTTTGAAACTACTTAGGAGCACTTTAATTTAAAACACAATCATGGATGCAATCCATGGAAACACAAAATTTTATTTTAAGTACTAATACACCTTATACTTTCAAAAAAGCAAAGTTATAGCGCGATTCAGGATACACTCAGCGCCATCTCTTGACAATTTCAATGAACTAACTTGTTGACTTTGACATTAACAACATAATTATATTATATTTTATTCTCGTTTTATTTTTATTTATATTCTACTACACCCCACTACCCCTGCACTACGTTCGTAAAATATTTAGATTTACATTATCAATCAAAATATCAAAATATATATTAGTGTTGCCAAGACGAAAATACGTAGTTCTTAATTCGAACAAAACTAATTGTTTATTTATAAATAACTAATTCTATTACTAATAACCAGAAGACTTATTATGTGTAGATAAAGAAGTAAATTAAATAACTCTGTTTGAATTTAATTTTAAAATTTTCGTACTAAGTCAATACGAGTACTTAAATCAAATCGCGTGAAGCTCTTATATTGAATGTTAATTACGTAATGACGTTATAAATCGACGATAAAACTTTCAAATGAAAAGTTTATTTTATTATTTTCAGCACGTTTAAATAATAATGAAAATAAAAAAAATTATTAATCGAGCAGAATTATATCACAGTTAATGTCATAATGTTGTAATAGATGGCATTAGCTGTACGCTACATCGCGCTATTATTTTGTTAGCTGCAATATATAGATTGCATTGCGTTGTTTATAGAGGTTTGCTGCTTTTAAATGTTTTCGTATTGATACAAATTTCTTCTCAGTGTTTGTAAAATTGTTTTATTGACCATGGTCAACTTCTATGTTAATTTGTTACAAGTACATATAATTTTAATTCTAATATTAATATACCTTGCTCCTGGCCAAATTTCATAATGCTTGGTCAATGGGAAGTACCCTATAGGTTTTGATTCCCTTGCGAAAACGTTAAAAACGCTAAAATACTTAAAATATGTGATATAAATGACCGTATCTTTTGATTGCGTTAACTTAGAAGTTTGATTTTTTCACAGCTCTTAGTGATTACAACTCTGAGTTGACTCTGACGTTGATAAAAATTTGTTACCTTCACGCGTTTCTGAGCAAGAAGTTGAAAGACAAACTTACTAACAGACAAACATACATACAAAAATTTACAATTTTCAGATTTTTTCCTTTATTTGTACCATAAGATCTTACTTCTTGCCAAATTTCATCGTGCTAGGTCAATGGGAAGTACCCTACATAGGTACCAACATAGGTTTTGATTCCCTTGCGAAAACGCTAAAATGGTCAAAATATACGACATATTTTCCATTATCTTTTGATTGCGTTGACTTAGAACTTTAATTTTTTCACGACCGCATGTAGACTTGAGTATATGATATGAATTTCAACATGATACGTCCATGCATTTCTGAGAAAAAAGGGATGACAGCCCGACAGACAGACAGACAGACAGAAAGACAGACAGACAGAAAGACAGACAGACAGACAGACGGACAACAAAGTGATCCTATAAGGGTTCCGTTTTTCCTTTTAAGGTACGGAACCGTAAAAAATAAGATATAATTATCAAATGCAAATATTATTAATTTTTAAATAAATACAGATAGATGATGTCAATATCAAAATTGATTTATTATGAAAATATGTCGTAAAATATCAATATAAAGAAATTGAAACTTTAATATAAGTAAATTTTAAATACTTAATAAATAACTTTTAAATTGCTTATTGTAACTATGCGAATTCTAATTTATATTATAGTTAAATACTATATTTTAATAGAATAAATATAATGCTATATTTTTCATATAAGAACTTAATTATTATTTAATACTTATGCAAAAAAAAAAAAAACCTTAATTAATTATAATAATAAAACAAACACTTTAAGTAAGATATTTATTTGTAATACAATTCATTTTATTATTTCATTTTTTTTTACTTTCAACTATTCAAATAAATTCATTGCTATAACAATTTTTATATTTTATAAAATACTAATTGTGGCATACAAGGTTATATAGTTTGTGATTAAAACAAAGTTACTAATGATCAAAATAACAACAAACTATTAATTTCGTCGTATTCCGAAATTAGTCGTCCTGTATAACTTATTATGAAAATAAAGATAAAACAGTGTTGCATTTCCTCAACTTCAGAGTTTACTGGGTGACATCCTCTTTACTTTTTCTTAATGTATAACCTTTTTGTTTTCTTAAATAATTGTGAAAAAGAATTATTTTTTATTTGTCATTCATGTCTTAATTTTAAGTTGAATAAAACCTTCCAAAATAAGGTCTTATCTTTATTACTTTATAAATATGACAATTTATTTAACTTAAAATTAAAAAATACAATTTAAAATCATTCACATATTGATTGACGCAATGGATAAATTTCTTCGACCCGAAAGATTCGCTGTCGATTCTTCTTCAAGCACAGCGGGACAGGAGTGGACTCATTGGTTATATACTTTTAAAAATTTTCTATCAGCCCAAGATGCTTCTAACAAACTATTGAGCGATGAGGTAAAATTAAGACTACTAGTCAAGTCATATATCTCCTAAAAAATATGAACTTATTAGCGAATGTAAAAATTATGAAAATGCAATAGAAATTCTAAACAAAATCTACATAAAACCTAAAAATGAAATTTACGCCAGACATGTTTTATTGTCCCGAAAACAACAGAGTAATGAAAATATACAACAGTACTTGCAAGAATTGAAGCTACTAAGCAAGGGTTGTCAGTTTAAAGACGTTAGCGCAGACGATAATAAAAATTACTATTTCGGGGATTTCCTCAAACAAAATTAGAGAGAGGTTATTAGAAAATTTTACACTCGAATTAGATGAAGCAGTAAATCAAACAATTTCACTTGAGATGGCTGAGAGTAATGCACAATCCTTTGCTACGAACAATTCAATACAAAACCTTAATGCGATTTATAAAAATAATAAAACATTTTCGTATAGGAATAAATAATGTTTCTTCTGTGGAGGTAAAGTTCATTTACGTCGAAATTGCCCTGCCTGAAACGAAACTTGTCAAATTTGTCTAAAAAAAGGCCACTTAGCGAATGTGTGCAGGAACTCGAAGAACATGAGTGCGGCTGTCGAAGCATCAACTTCGAAAGAAGAACAGGAAAGTACGAGTTCGAATGATGATACACTAGTGGCTGCTTCGCCCTCTTGTTTAAAAAAAGCTACCATTCTTATTACCGTAAACGACTATAATGCTGAAGCGTTAATAGATTCTGGTAGTTCAAAAAGTTACATTAATAAATCTTTTTTTGATACATGTCATATTATTGAAGAGACATGTTTCGATACAGTAACAATGGCTTCGACTACTCAAACAATAAATGTTGAAGGACGATGTTATGTGACAATGAAAATTAAAGGCAATACATATAAAAATGTTAAACTTCTTATTGTACAAGAATTATGTGCAGACGTAATTGTTGGTCATGATATTTTAACACAGCATTCAAAATTAGTAATGTTCTTTGGTGGACATAGGAATACATTAAAAATTTGTAGTGTTCTTTCTGCTTGTATTCCACCTATATCATTATTTTCTAATTTAAGTCCTGATTGTAAACCTATATCTATTAAATCGAGAAAATTTAGTAAAGAAGACCCAAAATTCATAGAAGAGGAAATAAATCAATTGTTGAAGAATGGAGTTATACAGGAAAGTAGATCGCCTTGGCGTGCACAAGTATTAGTAGTTAAAACAGAAAGTCATAGAAAACGTTTAGTAATTGATTACTCGCAAACAATAAATAAATTTACTAACTTAGATGCTTATCCTTTGCCAAATATAGAGACAATAGTACATAAAGTTGCTCAATATAGCATATTTAGTAAAATTGATTTAAAGAGCGCGTATAATGAAGTGCCAATTTTAGAAACAGAAAGAATTTATACGGCCTTTGAAGCAAAAGGAGAATTATATCAATTTTGTCGTATATACCCTTTGGAGTTACTAACGGTGTCAATAGTTTTCAGAGAGTTATGGACTGGTTGATAAAAACAGAAGGTTTAATGGACACATTTGCATATCTTGACGACGTTACTATTTGTGGTCAAACCCAAGAAGAGCATGATAATAATTTACAAAGGTTTATGGATGCTGTTGCCAAAAAATTTTCTTACTATTAATAAAGATAAGTCAATTTTTTCACTAAAAATTATTAACTTACTTGGATATACTATCGGTCATCAAACTATTAAACCAGATGAAGATCGTCTTAAGCCTTTAATCGATTTACCTTTACCTAGTGATACTGCCTCTTTAAGAAGAGCATTAGGAATGTTCTCACACTATTCCAAGTGGCTACCTCGTTTTTCTGAAAGGGTTTATCAGCTTGTTCATAATAATGGATTCCCTTTAGGAAATGAAGCCCGCTGCGAATTCGAAGAGATTAAACGCTCTATTGCGAAATCATTTGTTCATGCTATTGATGAAAACATACCTTTTACTGTTGAGACAGATGCATCAGATAATGCCATCGCTGCTACATTTTTCATTGTTGCATTTTTCTCAAGAGTTTTAACTCAATCAGAAAAAAATCATTCAGCAATTGAAAAAGAGGCCTATGCGATAGTTGAAGCTCTTCGGAAATAGCGACATTTTTTAATTGGACGCACATTTCGTCTCATAACTGATCAAAGATCTGTTTCTTTTATTTTTGACAGTAAACATACAAGTAAAATAAAAAATGAAAAAATAGAAAGATGGCGCCTGGAACTATCTTGCTATAAATATGACATTGTTTATAGACCCGGCAAAGATGACATTGTTGCTGATGCTTTTTCTAGAATGTGCGCTACTACGAATGAAAGATATCCTAAATTAGAACAACTTCATCATGAGCTGTGTCACCCAGGTGTTACACGCATGACTCATTGGATTAAAATAAAAAATTTACCATATTCCATCGAGGATATAAGAAAAGTTATTAATTCATGCGAAACATGTGCACATATAAAACCTCGATTTTGCAAAACAAAAAGCGTTTTGATAAAGGCTACATCACCATTCGAAAGGCTAAATATTGATGTTAAAGGTCCTTTACCTTCTAACACAAAGAATAGATATTTACTGACAGTTATTGACGAGTACTCCCGTTTTCCATTTGCCTTCCCTTGTAATGATATATCGAGTTCAACTGTAATAAAACACTTGATAAAATTATTTTCGATTTTTGGAATGCCAGCATATATTCACTCAGATCGGGGATCAGCTTTCATGTCAAAAGAATTGAAAGTATTTTTAACTAGTGAAGGAATAGCCACTAGTCGAACTACTGCTTATAACCCACAAGGAAATGGTCAGGTCGAAAGAATGAACGGAATATTATGGAAGACTATTGAATTAGCTTTAGAGTCTAGAAAAAGTGATATCAAAAATTGGGAGACGGTGCTAGATGATGCGTTACACTGTATGAGATCTCTTTTATGTACGTCTATTAACGCTACACCACATGAACGCATGTTTACTCATACTCGTAGATCTACTAACGGAGATTCAGTTCCTAGTTGGCTACTCACGCCTGGTCCTGTTTTATTAAAACGACAAAACAGAGAAAATAAATATCAAACTGCAGTCGAAGAAGTCGATTTGATAGAATCTAATCCTAATTACTCTTTTGTGAGACTTCCAGACGGTCGCGAAATTTCAAATCGACACCTAGCGCCTCTTGGCACAACTGGAGAAAATGATGATTTAAACGTCACAAATGAAGCAACTGAATTAAATGATACAAATGAAGAGATTAATAATATTTTAGATACTAATATAGAGTCCGAGTCCGGGAATTACGCATTACGACATTCTGGACGGGAACGAAGGGCTCCAGGTTATTTAAAAGATTATATTACTTTTTAAATGTCTGGGGAGAATGATATATACATCCTCTTTACTTTCTCTTAATGTATAACCTTTTTGTTTTCTTAAATAATTGTGAATAAGAATTATCTTTTATTTGTCATTCATGTCTTAATTTTAAGTTGAATAAAACCTTCCAAAATAAGGTCTTATCTTTATTACTTTATAAATATGACACTGGGGTGTTACGGGGATCCCCTTCTTTCCCTCCACATAATTTTTTACAGCAATTTCCTGCCAACTGAAAACTAAAGCTCACCCCATACAAGAGATATAGGTATATAACTCATGCATTTTTTGTGATTTCACAAAACGAGGCTAATGACTCCAAACTGACTAGGGATTTTGATTGCTTCCTGTATTGCCATTGTGTTCACCGATATGTCGATTAAACAATTAAACCATTCTATTAGTGTATTAAATATGCTCCCTGTGAGCTTGGTTGACCACTGTCTTCATTAATTCAAGGTACAAAGCACACATGCATAGTTATAATATTAATCACACTCTTTGATTAGACTCATTCACGCGTTTACATTAGTTTGCTGTTTTTAATGATTAATTTTTAATTCAATTCTTTGAAAATTATATAAACAATTCAATTCTTTGGTTAATGGCTTTAAGTTAATTATATAAACAGTCGTTACTGAAAAATCGACATTTAGCGGGCAAACTATCAAAAGTATAGCTGACGTACGATAGTGTTGTCTAACTACAGCCTATGTTGCTCTGTCGAATCAATAAGGCCGTCAGTGTTGTCCACCTGCGATAAAATTAGCGATCGCCAATATTCTAATCTATCGCTAATTTTGCCAAGGTAACACTATCGCTTTTTACATAAGACAGGACTTTTTGGCGGGCTTTTTAAGCAAGAGGGCGCGAATTTTAACTTTTCGTGAAATATTGATAAAAAATCCTGTAAAAGTTGTAAATATTAATATTGCATATATAAATTAGGTTTCCCTGTATAATAAGTAAAACGTAGAGCAATATGGAAAAGGTCCAGGAAGTAGAACCTCCCGATCCTGGAGGGAAAAGAAAACCTCCACGTCGTCAGGCAGAAGAAATAGATGAAGATTTCTATAAACCCTATCATAAGATAGGGTACAAAAGACTATTTGCAGAAACTGCGGTGAGTGGCTTCTACACCGTATTTATTGAAAGTTGCAACAAGGAAATGAGATTAAGAAACAGTAATCCCTTAATGTTGGCGGGATTATTTAAGAGTGAAATAAAAGGCGTAATTAATATTCGGCGGATTAATGGCACAAAAGTTGGTGTAGTTTTTTCCCAGGCCATTAATGCTAATAACTTTTTAAAAAATGACAAATTTCTGAAGAAACATAATTATTTTACTTTTATACCAGCGAAAGCTGTTGAGATAATAGGTGTTTTACGTTTTGTTCCTATTAGCATATCTAATGAAGAGCTCTATAAAAAATTATCCTGTAAATATGAAATTGTTGCCGTACGTAGATTTATAAGAAAGGTAAATGGACAAATAAAACCATACACTTCAGTAGCGATAACCTTTTTATCTAACAGCTTGCCTGAATATGTACATTTAGATCTGTTTTTATATAAAGTTAACGAATACATAGCTCCTCTTTTACAATGTTTTAAGTGTTTTAAATTCAATCACGGTGCAAATATTTGTAAATCTGTACAACGTTGCTCAATTTGTTCAGGAGAGCACCAGTACACTGAGTGTTCCAATGATGCTACAACGAAGTGCATAAATTGTGGTGGCCCACATCTTGCCATATCAAGAGACTGTCCTATTAAAAAACAAAAATTAGATCAGAAATACAATAAGACATCATATGCTAAAGTTTTAAATACATTTAATTCAACCAATAATTTATTTAATAATTATAATACAGATTTTCCTACATTGGAAAAAATAATTTCCTCAACTCCTGTAGTAGACATTCAACCTCAAAGTGACTCAAATAATAAGACTACTAAAAAAACTATAAATGATTCACTTAAAATCCCACCAAACCCTCAGGTGCAGGACACAGTTCAAACTGCTCATTCCCAAAATCTAATAATTCAAATAATTCAAAATGAAAATGTTCTAAAAGGACTTATTGGAGCATTGGTGACCATTGGAAATTCATGTCGCAAACTCACTTCATCAGTTATTAAAGATATTTTAATCACAAGTCTTAAAAATAATGGATAAAAAGTTTATTAGAGTGTCACAATCTGTTCATAATAAAAAACCATTACTTATTAATTTTTTGGTAGAAAATGAAATAGACATTTGCTTGTTAAATGAAACATGGTTGAGAGATAACAGGTCTCTTAACATTCCTAATTACAACTTTATAAACCAAAATGGAAATGCAGGCAGAGGTGATGCAGCTATTTTAATAAAAAATAATTTTAAATATTCTGTTATCCTTACACCTTATTATCAATATATGCAATCTGTTGCTATAACATTAAGCACCGATATGGGTAATTTATCTGTTTTATGTGTCTATGCACCCCCAAGAGGGGGTCGTTTTAAGGTAAGAAGACTAAGACAAATAATTAATAATCTATCAGCTCCAGTTTTACTAGCTGGTGACTTAAACGCGCATCATATTGCTTTTGGTTGTCTTACAACAAAGACTAGGGGTATAGACATCTATAATTTACTAGATGAATGTGATCTTTGCATATTGAATACAGGGTCTCCAACGACAGTAGGCCGAGGTAATCATAATCCATCTGCTATTGATATTTCCTGCATTAGCCCTTCTTTAGCTCCGTTTTGTAACTGGTATGTACATGATGATCCAATGGGTAGTTATCATTATCCAACTATTGTGGACATTCAAACTTCTGTTCAAAAATATGTTACAGGAGAACCATCTGAATGCTTCAACTATAATAAGGCAGACTGGCCAAAGTTCTATGCTGCAACAAAAAACCATTTTGAGAACTTCATAATTGATGTATATAACCCTCTTGCTGCATATGACAGCTTTTGTAATATTTTATTAACTATAAGGAAAGAATGTATACCTTATTTTGTTAGGCCTACTTCATTTCTTATGAGAAAACCAGTTCCTTGGTGGGATAAAGAATGTTTAGATGCTGTAAAAAACAGTAAAAGCGCACTAAACACTTATAAATCTAATCCTTCTTTACAAAACTACATAGAATATAAAAAAATAGATGCTTTAAAAAATAGATTAATCAGTGAGAAAAAGAAAATAAGTTGGAGAAATATTTGCAATATGTTCAATAGATATACACCAATTACTTATATTTGGAATTATATTAAAAGATTTAAAAGAATACCTGTACATAAAACGAGTAAAAATGATGAATGGATTCCTTCTTTCTTAGATAAATATGCACCTCTATCACCACCTGAAAAATAAATTGATAGTTCAACTTTAACTTCAATATTTAAGCAGACTGGAAATGACAATGGCCATTTTCTCTCTCAATCATTTTCTTGGCATGAATTTGTAGCTGCTATTCAATCTAGGCGAGATTCCACTCCCAGTTTGGACGATATTCCCTATAAAATTATTTCAAATATGCATATAATAGGTCAAAAAATTTTATTAAGAATTTTTAATTTGTTATGGGACAATCTTTGCATACCTAAATCTTGAAAAACACAATGTGTTATTCCAATAATAAAACCTAATAAACCTGAAAATGACCACAACTCTTACAGACCTAGGCAAACTATTCGAATGCATGTTAAAAAATAGACTTGATTATTTTGTAGAAAATAATAATATTCTACCTGAGCAACAATTCGGTTTCCGCAGGGGAAAAAGCGCAGCAGAGAGTTTTGCATCCTTGATTTCAGACATAAAACATTCATTCTTGGAGCATTCCACCACAGTCTGTGCATTTCTGGACATATCAGGTGCATTTGATAATGTAGACCCAACCATTTTGTGCCAGATTTTGGTAGAAATAGGCATACCTGGAAAAGTTTGTAATTGGATTTTTATTTTTTATATGATCGAACTATGTATATTAAGTATAATAATATTATACATGGTCCAAGAAATGTTTATAAGGGTACAATGCAAGGTGCTACTATATCACCATTACTATACAATATTTATACATGCCTTATTTGTAAATATATCACTATAGATAAAAATATCAGCTTTCTGCAATTTGCAGATGATCTTTTGATTTACTCTGTACATAAGGATATAGATGTAGCTATAAATAAATTAAACTCAGTCCTAGAGCATGTACATGATTATTATTCAAATAAATTAAAATTAAATATTTGCCCTATCAAAAGTGGAGCTTTAATTTTTTCAAAAATATGTCACACTCCTATTAATGTTGTTAAATATAATAATATCCCTTTACCATGGTTATCAAAAAAGAAATTTTTAGGAATATGGCTTGATCAAAAGTTGAATTTTCAAGAACATATAAGTCATTTATGCAATAATGCCTACAAAGGCCTAAATGTTTTTAGATCTTTAGCAGGTGTTCATTGGGGGGCTGATCCAAAAATTCTGTCAATGTTATATAAGAGTATTGTAAGAAGTCATTTTGATTATAGCACATTAGCATACATAAATGCAAATGTAACCATTTAAAAAAAATTAGACATTATTCAAAATAAAGCTATACATATTATAACTGGAGCAATGTGCTCGACACCAATTCATGTCATGGAAATAGAAACTTGTACCACTTCTGCTTAGAAGAATGCAAATTACTGAACGCTTTTGTCTGAAATTAATATCTTCAGAAAATAATCTAGTTCTAAATAAAATCCTTCCACCCGGTTTGCCAAAATTTGATAATAGTACATATATGAATACAAAAAATGTTCTATCAGGCCAATTGCCTGCAATTCAAAGGATTGCACTTCACATAGATTCTATTACTAAAAACATATATAAATGTAAACCATGGCCATTGTACCAATTAGAATATAATGCTTTAACAAATGTTGATATTTTTATCTGTCAGGATGATGTACATTCTCAAGTTGAAATGTTAAGGTTTTTAAATGAAAATAAATAATATAAGTCTTCACAGATAGATCAAAGTCCAAGAATTATACTGCATCAGCATTTTATGACCCACAAGTAAAATTATCAAAAACTGAAATGTTTTTGACAACCTCTGTTCTATCTTTAGTGCTGAGTGTTATGCTATTTTCTCAGTACTTTTATATATAAATAACATAGATAGCTCAAGATTTCTAATTGTGACTGATTCAAAAAGTGCTCTTCAAGCCCTACAACAAAACAAATTAGATTATAAGAGAAACTATATTCTGTATAACATAAGAAACTTAGTCTATAATTTAATTCATAGAAACAAAGTACATTTTATGTGGATTCCCTCACACGCTGATATAGCAGGAAATGACAAAGCTGATCAAGCTGCTAAAGATATATCATCCATGTCATGCCAAGATGAAACTTTGACACTACAGATACCATTTACTGATTATTATGAATTATTAATCAATAATATCAAGACATTGTGGAAATCATATTGGGAAGAAATAAGTAAAACCAAAGGCAATTGGTATTTTCAAATCCAAGGAAGCCCGCCCGCCACACCTTGGTATCATAACATGAAGGTTAATGAGAGAAAATTTATAACAACAATAAACAGATTAAGATTTGGACACTGTAGAATAGCCACTCACCACCATAGATTGAAAATGAAAGATACTGCAAACTGTAATTATTGCAATGCTCAAAATGGAGATTTATCTCATTTAGTTTACCATTGTTCTCAATTTGGACTTCAAAGACTACTACTTATTAGCTCCATTCAAGACTTAACTGATGGTATATTCCCTGAAACTTTGCAAAAACTTCTTTCTGATCGAAGATGTTATCATCCATTGTACTCTTTTATATGTGCCGTGCAAGAAACTATTTAAATTTCTACCGTGTGGAACAATCATCTTTTTGAAATGTCAAAAAGTTGTCAAAGTGAATTAATACAATAACTACAGGCTCAAAAGAACTTGAACCCAGGGCCGCAAAATAAGTTAAATAAAAAAAAATTACATAAGACATCATTGGCGATCACTAATTTAGTCGAACTTCGACAATTTTGCCTTTTCTTCGGCAATTACCACAGGCTCACTATACCATAACGGATGTGAAATTGTAATAGACTATAAAATATAACATACTGTAAGTATTGTTATGCTGATTTACAATTAAAGAAAATATATTATTTTCTAATAGCTGTTTTTGAAAAGAATTTAAATTTTATAAAATGTTAATTTAATTTAATTTTTTGTTATAAAATATTTTTTGCCATTATATAGCGATGATTGAATTATAATATTTAAAAAAAGTATGCTAATTCCCTATTACAATAATTAAGTTATTTTACTTTAATTAAAAATTTTATTCATACATATAAAAACGTAAATGAAATGAAATTAAAAAATTTAAATATTTTTCTGTTTGAATGCATTATACTACTTTACAACACGGCTTTAGAAATGGATTATCAGTTCAAACAAATTTAACTGTTTTTACTTCAGATTTGGCATTAGCAATGGATAGGGGAGATCAAATTGATTCAATATACACTGATTTCAGTAACGCATTCGACAAAGTAAATCATCAAATACTTCTAAATAAACTGCGTCGGTATGGCCTTGGCACTTCTTTGATTGACTGGTTCCGATCATATTTAACACAGAGACCACTTACAGTTGCGGTCGCTGGTTTTGAATCAAAAGTATATTTTGCCAAAAGTGGGGTGCCACAGGGCTCACATTTGGGTCCCTTTTTGTTTCTCGTTTTTATTAACGATATAACTGACAATATCAAACATTGTAAATATTCACTTTTCGCAGACGACCTAAAAATATATAAAACAATAAATTCAAGTGCGGATGTAGACTTAATGCAATACGACCTCGACATTGTTAATAAATGGTGTCTTCTTAATTGTATGACTCTTAAAGTAAATAAATGTTTTCATATAAAATTTACCCGGAAGAAAAAACCGCTTGTCTCCAGGTACTCAATCGGAAATGTAATATTAGAGGAATTATTACAAATTAAAGATTTAGGAGTCACCATTGACACGCGTTTGACGTTCGTATCGCATATTAATAATGTAGTTGTTAAAGCTGCACAGAATCTAGGTTGTATTAAGCGAAACACACAGGGGTTTTCTAGACAAACTAAAATACTCTTATACAATGCTTTGGTACGCAGCCGCCTTGAATACGCCAGTGTCATCTGGAAACCTCTTTATAATGTGCATTCTCAGCGCATTGAAAGCATACAGCGAGCTTTTACAAAACACCTTGCTTATCATGAAATAGATTTTTCGCACAGACAATTATATAAAGATCGTATGGCAAAATTTAATATGATTTCTCTACGGAATAGACGCAAAATTATTGACCTTTGTTTTCTACACAATATAATCAATAATAAAATAACAAATGCAGAAATAACAGAGAGGATATCGATATCGGTTCCATCTAGGACACCTAGGAACTATCATAGAATATTTCACACTCCTCGTATGAGATCGCACGTTGGCAATCAAGCTCCCTTAGTGAGATTGTGTAATGAATATAATAGTATTATTAAATCAATACCAGGCATTGATATTTTTTATGATTCTTCCTCAGCCTTTAGAAATAAACTTTTTAATTACTATAAAATGCATGACTAGTTTTTGTGTAAATTGATTATTATTATTTATTATTTTTTAATTTTTCTGATTATAAAGATGATGTTTTTAATTCTATTTTTTTTTTCTAATTTTAATTTTTAATATTGTTTTGATAATTGTAATGATGAAATAATTAAATTAATTTAAAATTTTATTTTAATCTTTTGTTACTTTTCATTTTATGAATCACAGTGAATGCTATGTACACTTGTAATTGACATGCATATTAGGTAAATTATTATTATACTATTGTATTTTTTGCTGTAAATGTTAATGTGTATGTTGTAAGTGTGCTTTCAATAAATAAATAAAAAAAATAAGACTTAGCGAAATAAATGTTCGCTGTGTTAAAACGCATTTAAATAAAGTTATAGGAAATCAAATTCTTACATACGAAGAAATGACAACTGTAATAACTCAAATTGAAAATCTATTAAACAGCAGACCATTATGTGTCCTAAACTCTGACCCTTCTGATATAACCCCTCTTACACCCAATCATTTTCTTAACATTACTCTATTAATTTATTTACCCGCTGAAAGTTTAATTGATATTCCAGATAACCGCTTAACAAGATATCAGCTGTTGACAATAATTACGCAATCATTCTGGACTCGTTGGAGTCAGGAATATCTCACTTCGCTGCAACAGAGACAAAAATGGAATAATCCATCTACTCCTATAACTTTAGGTACAATTGTAGTTATAAAAGACTCTAACGCTCACCCTCTTTGCTGGCCTTTAGGCATTGTAGAACAACTCTATCCTGGTAAGGACAACATTACTAGAGCAGTTAAAGTAAAAACTCAATCTGGTAGTTATATTCGGCCCGTGGTTCGGATTTGTCCTCTGCCTCTACAATAATTCATTATTCGCTGTTTTTAATTTTATCATTATGTAAATAAAGAATTCTGTGTTAACGCTCGCTTACTCTTTAAATAAAAATTTAATCCATCTTTTGTTTAGAGAAAACCTCTAGGCCGGGGGAGTTGTTGACGCCACTTATAAAATATATAATAATAATTATTTATTTATTTATTCAAAATATACACAAACTCTATATTACAAATATATACAAACTCCTTAAACACTCAACTTCAATTATGGAACGTTAATAAAAAAAAAGAAGAAATAATAAGAAGATTAATGTCAATAAGAAAATATCAGTATGCAGCAATAAGATCAAGAAATTTACTTTCAACTTCGTAATATTGAAGTTAACATAAAGCGTTTTGTGCTTTACGCAATCAAATGCCTTAGACAAATCACAGAACACCAATAGCATTCTGTTATTTTTCGCACGTTTCATTAATGTGTTTAAGAAGCGCTATTACTGCATCAGTTTGCAACCTTTAGTTAAACCGTACTGTTTACTATGAAAAAAAAAATTAAACTAAAATGAACAAGGAGTTGATTTAAGGTATTTTTTTTCAATATTTTACTAAAGGACGGTAGGATAGAAATAAGTCTATAATTACTGGGATCATATTTGCTGCCTTTTTTAAAAGAGGTAAAATTTTAATACATAAATCCGCAAATAATCCGGTCTCGAGACTTTTGTTCAAAGTTAAAGCTATATATGGAGCAATATCCCAGATAATAGTATTAATTAATAATAAATTAATCGAAATACCGAAAAGATGATTTTATTTATTAATATTAAAAGATTTAAACGTCTTTATAATACCTTCTGAAGTTACTTTCTCGAATGGGAATTCAGCATTGCATTTAAGTACATGATTAACAAGAAACACGGTTGCGTCTGATGAATATGAATTGAAGTAAAAGGGATTGTATCAAAGAACTTTTCAGTGATGTTTGCGACTTCTAATTCTGAGCTTACTTTTATACTGTTTACGTTAAGCTCAATCGACAGAGACTGTTTGTTATTATCCCGAAACACGATTAATGACGTTCCAGTTAGCTCTGATATTGTCGTAGAAATATTTTTTTTCTTTTACATAATTTAATTTAGATTGACGCTGAAATACGTGCTAAAAGTATGCTTGTTTTGACATTATGAAAGTGTTCTTAATGATAACGGTGTATTATGTGGGCCGGCGCAGGGTGACTGTTTGAATAAAAAACTGAATAACGCTCAGAGTTTTAATATAATATTAACCATCCATCATAATTGTGCTAAAGCTGTGGCGCAAGAGATAGATGCAATATTCGGCGGCGAGTATCATAAATATAAATATATTTGTCTATTATCTATCTATATGTATATATCATACTACGCAGATAAACAGATGTGGCCACAAAACCCACTTATTATACCAGTTTCAGTTCTAAAACATGGGCGATTAATTTTATTATTAACATTTGCTTATCAGGTACTTGCAAGTAAGGAAATTCTTATCGTAATTTTCACAAACGAATTAAATAGACATTACAATAGTACAACGAAGGTGCAACATATTTATGTTAATAATAGTGAATAATATTACATATTGTTAAGAAAATGCATGACAAATGTTTGAAGTAGTTCTTAAATTTGTAGAAAGTGTATAGTCAACCCTCCTATAACGCGGTACTCTCAAAACTTGATTTCCATATAACGGAGAGTTATTATTGCGAAAGCCCTCCTATAACGCGGTACTCTATAAAGCGGGCTCCATTTAACAGCGACCAAGTCTTTCAAAAAATTTTATACACCGTCCGTTCGTTTAGCTTTTTGCTGCTTAATTTATTTAGTACTCGGGGAAGAAACTTAAGATGAAGAAGAACTGATGGAATTAATTGATGCACCCACCTCAAATGCTTGGGTAAATGAAAATAAGGAAAACTAATAGGTGCGAAGTCTAGATTTACAAGATGTGAAAAAAGTTCTAAATTTGGCTATAGAATTAGAACTACATTTTAAAAGAGAAAGTTTTTAAGTTTAAAAGAGAGTTAAATATTTGCTTAGTTCCCTGGTTTAAAGAGAGTGAGGAAAACATTTTGCACATTAAAAGAAGGTCAGTTAGGCGGTTCAAATCTGACAGCGAAGATGAGTGTTGAAAGATTATATTATTTTACAAGTCTTTCTTTTTTTGTTGGAAAACAGTTTTTAGTTTAGTTTTTGTATCATTTCCTTATATAAACTCTTCAATTTAATAAAAATAACTTATAATTTATCTTGTATTTGGAATTTATTGGTCTCTATATAACGCGGTACGAATGATGTGATTGGTACTAATTCTGAGTTTCTTATAGCGCGGTTTCCATAGAACGTGGTACGAATTAGCCTGATTTGTACGTTTAAATCCGAGTTTCTAATAGCGCGGTTTCCATATAACGCGGTACGCACTAACCGCGTTATAGGAGGATTGACTGTATTAAATAATGATAGTTACAATTCTTCAATTGTAGAAATCATTTTGCGGCCGTGGCCGCAGTGCTGTTAACGTTAAATTGAAACGAACTCCTCGTTTCAGGCCCATACTGCAACATTATGACCAAGTACGTTATTAAGCCGCCAAACAACTGGAAACAGACATTTAAAGTTACATAGAATTCATATGAAACCCAAGTTCTAAGGACCTGCAGTTATTAATCTGAATAAACAAATAATAATAATTAGTTGGTCTCTCTGTGCATTATTTCTATCCCTAATCCTTTTTTTACTTCCAATTGCCTTTCATTCCTTATTTATATTTAATGTGGCAACGTATTTGTTGCGTCTGTTTTGATGCAAATGGAGGGCGGCAATTATTACATAATATCGAGCGTCTCGTCTGCTTTGCCAACCGTTTACATATATGTATGAAAAACCTGCATCGTTGTTACTAGACGTTACACTGGTACTTCAAAACTTCTAGAACATCATTTTTCGAGGAAAGTTCGACTGGGTTTCGGATTCTGTAAGCTTAACGTTGGCACATTCATCATAGGATAGTCTTCGCTACACTAGGCTCTTTAACCTGTATTATTTAATTCATAAATTATCATGTTAAAAATATCCTGCAGAACTGCAGTTTATATATAGGGATGATGGTTTTTAAAGAGAGCTAAAAACCTACATAATTTACTGTCCGTATTTATTATAAAATTACCTTCATCACAAGCGGTCTGTCGAGGGTGCACATGTCGAGTGGCGAGTACTTGACACTATTCAAGATTATCATCCGAAAGAACAACTCGAATTCGTGATTTATTTCCACTCCTTCCTTCCTGGTCTTCCCAATATTGATCAGGTTGTGTGTGCGCTCCATCTGTTCAACGTATATTTATTTGCTTAAAAAAGTATCAAAAACGTCGAATATTGAAAATAAAATAGTACTCTTATGCCTTTCTATTCGGGCATTGCTACACATTTAACTAATTACCTCATTATGAGTTCGATGAAATTGTTCAATCAAGTAAATTATGTAAGCTGCACAACTTACAGACATAAACATCGGCAAACCTTTATTAAGCAAATTGTTTATTGTAAAAGAATCTGAAAGAGAATTGAATAAAATTAAACTGACTGACTTCAAAAAATTTAATGTACGTGTATTTTTTTTAATTTTTTTAGTATATTAAAAAAGCAAAGAATTAATATTTTCTACAACACTTTGAAGTCTGTGTCAAGTAGAACATTCGAAATCGATGCCGAGAAAATTTTTCGTGTTATTAATCGACTATTTTTCTTTTCTTATACTAACATACATATATGGCGTATTTTTAACCACACATAAGAGTTACATATGAGATGTTATCGATTGAATGATTTAACTGAATCATTTATTATAATGAAAAATTATAATAAAAAATAATGTTGAGACATTTGTGATTTTCGTCACGGGTATTTAATACCAAATAAGTCAAGTAAAGAAAAATAGACTATACACATGTTTTCTATTAGAATATTTTTACGTGTATCAAACGAGCTAGACGCTGACCAAACGAACGAACAACCCGCCTTTCTGACAGTGTTCCAGGTCTAGTACAAAATGAGTAGAGTAGGCCTCGGTGCTTGTAAGATCTTTTCCAACAAAAATTTCTTACGAAGCGTCGCCGCGATTGAGAAACATTTTTGTGATCTTGTAATAAAATCGCAGAACTTGCTTACTTGACATATTGATAATTAAAGATGCATATATATTTGCTTCAAGAACGAGTGTAATGTACATGACCGACAATAAGATGATCACTCCATCAGCCTCATTGCTCTTCCTCACGATGTCGCAAATATATCCATAAAATGTTGCCAGTTCGCGGATTTTATGTGGAATATTTTCTTCACTGTTTACTTCAAAACAAAAAGTAAAAAACAAGTTGATAAAAAATCATATGATATTGTGCTTTATGTATAACTAAATTATTTATTGATTGATTAATTTAATTTTTCAGTTTTTACTGACAACATTTTGAAATGTATATTTTTAAATATTAGCTTCAATTAATTCGCCGTTGTAGCACGGTCAATTGGCTATTATTATTTTTTATAGTGACTTGACCCTATTTAAAGCAACATACGCTTAGACAACCGCGAAGGTGCTAGTGAACCTAATGCAAGTTATACTTTTTTTGTGCAGTTAATACGGATTTTTTTGTTCGTTTCGAATATTGACCGTTAAGGAGTTTCCTCAAAAAACAAGTAATATATAGAGATAATTTTGAAATACGTTAAAACGTAAGCTTTTATATAACTCACATCTCCGCCTCAGCGTAACAAAGCGCATGCATTCAAGCTCGCCTCCGCAGTCTCGGCTTGCTGGTCGCCTTCAGGCACCAGCCTCAGCCGCTAAGTCCGCGCTATGTATGCTATGCTTACACGATGCGTGCGCTTTGTTACAGCAGGTGGAGACTGCTCCTCCTCCGCGCCAATGGATTTACAAAAACACTCTAGAGGATGGATAAGTGTCAGGTGGAGTTGACATTAAGTGATGGTTCAGCTTGAATATCATCCGAATTTATTTCGAGTTTGATAAAATAGTTTTTCAAACTCACCAAAACTAATATGACTTTACGAAAAATATTATCAAATTACCCAGCTAACACGTATCATTATTTATAATGCCCGGGCACTATGATAAATAAAAAAAATAAAATCAATAAAAATAGCCTTTATTCCACTGACCACAGGTTTTAAACTTAATATTAACAGTTTTACAATTATATGATATTCAGTGGCGTGCAGTTCATAAAGACAAAAAGACACTGCCTACCCTAAGTAACTCAGTTAAATTTATATTGCATTATTTTATTTATTTAAATCATACAAAAGTAAAACAGTATTTTATTTTAATATTTTATATTGATGTCTAATATTATACCACTAACGCCATCTATCAATTAACGGTGGTAGCACGATGTATCATCGATAATTCCTGTGTTCGTATTTCTTGCGCTGCACACTCGCGCTACTAGCGATATAGGCACAAACTAATTATCACTTATTGCGTGAATGTTTGCAGCCTGACGGACTCGTAGTCATGTGAATATATTTATGTGTGCGTCCTTATAAATATTTGACAACAACCATAATATTACGCACACAAAGAGAAAAAAAGACACTGTCTTTTTTACGTTAATAGACGATGAATTAGGAAAATTGCCGAAGAATGTAATGCGACTATTTTGAAAAGTTTTATATTTCATTTAATTATCGTATAAGTAAAGGACTATTAATTTTGGTCGCATTTTTTTTTCTTTGGACGCGAGTTCTTAGAAGTCGCCATTATTATTGTTTGTATTCATGTTTATCTTTGAAAATAGTGTGAAAAATAGATATTGTGATCTGTGAAAGTTTTCAGGTGTTGTGTGTGTACAGAAAATAAAAAGTGTTGAGTTTTTAAAACTATCTTTCAGTGATGATGAAAGTGATCGAGGCCAAATGATTGATTTGCAATTAAAATGAACTAAAGGTAAAGTCAATCGTAAATTCAATAATTTATGATAATAACATTTTGATTCATATTATTCTTACTGAAATATCGCTTATATTATTAAATATAGGCGTGTAGATTTAATTTACAAATAATTAAAAAGTCTAAAAAAATTCTGTATAGTTCAGTATACGCATAACTGACGTCCATTTTTGTTGTAAATATTATTAATTTTGCAATGACCTAAACAACATGCAGTGAATATTTTAGGTATGTATGCTTTCAAAATATTCTGCCTACATTGTCGAAAAACTCTGTGCACGCCACTGATGATATTAATATTACATTTACATATATCTATCTATCTTTAAACTTATACCTAAACTAGATAAGTACTATTTCTAAAATACAATGTTAATATATATATGTATATATTTTTTGTACCAATTTTTTATTACTATTACTATCAGCAACCTTGTAGTCAGGTTGTCTATTGACATAGGCCTCCTCTAGTTCCCTCCATTTATTTCTATCTAGAGACATTCTTCTCCATTTCTCTAGTAAATCGTCTTCCGATCTCTTGATCTGTCTTCCTCTTTGTCTTTTCCCGTTTCTTGGATACCATTCTGTTACACGTTTAGTCCATCTGTCCGTTGGTGTTCGCATCATATGTCCTGTCTATTTCCATTTTAATGTGTTTATTTTTTTTACTACATCCTCTACTTTCGTGATTTTTCTAATTTCTGTAGACTTCCGTTTATCTTTTAACGCTAGGTTCAACATACTCCTTTCCATCCCTCTTTGGCATACTTGGATCATATTATTTACTTTGGATGTTGAAGGCCATGTTCGACAACCATATATGAGGCATGGGAGTATGCAGGTATGCTGAAATCGGTATGGATTTATTCTTCATTACTTATTTTAGTGACCAATAACGTTTCCATGTGTTTGATGTTCTTCTGTTTATTTCTTTTTGATGCATTCCTTTTGTTGCGATTACTTGTCCAAGATATATGTATTCATCCACATATTCAATTTCGTGATCTGCTATTGATATTGTAATTTTTTCTCTGTTGGTCATGATTTTTGTTTTATTTAAGTTCATTTATAGACCTGCCATTTTACTTTCTGATTCTAGTTGTATTAGCATTATTTGAAGTGTCTTGGGATCTTGGGATAATAACACGATATCGTCCGCAAATCTAAGATGGTTTAAATTAATGCCATTTATATTTATTCCTAAATCATTCCAATCTAGTTGTCTGAAAATGTTTTCTAAAACCGCCGTAAATAGTTTCGGTGAAAGGGGATCTCCTTGTCTGACGCCTTTCTGAATAGCAAACTCCTCTCCTTTGCTTTCTAATTGTACCTTGGCAGTATGGTTTCTATAAATTTGTTTTAAAATTGCTATGTATCTATTTTCTATTTCTTGATTTTCGAGGGTTTTCCAAATGTAGTTGTGGTTCAGCGAATCGAAGGCTTTGTTATAATCTACATATGACAAGTAATAGGGTTGACTATATTCGTAACACTTTTCAATGATTTGTTTTAACACATATATGTGATCGTTGAGAAATTACTACGAAATCCAGCCTGTTCTATGGGTGGATTTTCATCTAAGCGTTTTGTCAATCGTCCTAGTAGAACCTTTGAAAATATTTTGTACAAGCTAGACATGAGACTTATAGGTCTGTAGTTACCGATCACATATTTGTCACCTTTGTGTGTAGTAATATTATGGTAGATTTTGTCCATTGTGCTGGAATTTGTTGAGTTTCCAATATTTCATTGAATATGTATGTTAGAGATTCGAGTATCACATCTAGGGTACTTTTTAATAGCTCGTTTGATATTTGATATATTGTCCTCCCCTGGGGATATTCCTGATTTTGGGACTGTATCGCTTTTCTTACTTCGCTTTTTAATGTGTGAAGTATGATATCATCATATAGGTCGCTTTCTTTATTCCGTTTTGAGTTTAGTAAAACAATTGTATCTTTGTATAAATTCTTATAAAAATCTGTGGCTATTTGTGCTATTTGACATCTTTTGGACGTAACGTGTTGTCTATTATTGCCTATTTTTTGTTTCATATTTGGAATCCAAGATGTATGTTCCTATAATTGTTTTAAAGCTTTTCTGACTCCACCTGTTTTCTCTATATGGTGTATATTCTCTGTTTTTTCCTATAATCTCTGTAATTGTTGCTGTAATTTTCTTGCTTATGTCTGCTATATCCTTCCGGTGTTCTTTTCTATTCTTTAAAAAATCTTTTCTTTGTGTATAGGCACAAGAAAAAGACCCTTTACTTAGAATACGTTTATTGTGCTAATTTTAATGTATCTATCGTGGCGCTCTGAGGTCGACTCCTTGCCGCGGCGCCGCCCGTCGCTTCGTCGCTCTGTGTCCCCTGCCCCCGCTCCGTCTGCCCCTCGTATTTGTTCGCGCGTGAACAGTCTCCCCCCGTTGAAGAAGAATCTTCAACCAGTACAGGTTCGAAAAGTGGGCATAGACGGTTGAGAGCCCTTCGTATGATACCGGTGGATGTGGATATGTCAGCCACCCGGATGATTCCGTCTGATCCGGGAAATGTTGCTGTGATTCGCCCGATACGCCACTTGAGAGGTGGCAATTGCTGTTCCTTCACCACCACCATGTCTCCTATTTTCAACTCAGCTTGCCGCAGCTTCCATTTATTTCTTTGTTGTAATTCTGCTACATATTCTAACTGCCATCTATTCCAAAAGTGTTGTTTCATTTGTTCCAGCTGCTCATATCTGTGAAGTCGGTTGATGTTAATATCGGTTAATGGCGGTGAAGGAAGTGACATCAGCGGTTTTCCGATTAGGAAATGCCCAGGAGTTAAAGGATTCAAGTCATTAGGATTGCTAGACATAGGACATAAGGGCCTGGAATTAAGGATAGCCTCTATTTGAACAAAGAGAGTAGAAAGTTCTTCGTACGTTAAATGCCTATCCCCTAGTATTCTTTTTAAGTGAAACTTTGCGGATTTAACGCCAGCTTCCCAGAGACCGCCAAAATTAGGTGAATAAGCAGGTGAAAATATGAACTTAATTCCTTCATTAATGCAGTAGTTTTTAATATTTTTGTTATTATTTGACATAAATCTGTTTAATTCGTTATTAGCTCCCACAAAATTTGTTCCGTTATCGCAATAAATGCAACTAGGTTTTCCTCTACGCGCTATAAATCGTTTTAAGGTAAGTATAAAACATTCTTTACTTAAATCACTTACTGCCTCCAAGTGGAGTGCCTTGGTTGCAAAACAAACGAATATACATAGGTAACATTTAGATATTTTACAACCACGACCTTTCCTATCAGCAATAAAAAAAGGACCCGCGAAATCAACGCCTGACGTTTCAAATGGTATTGCAGGCATCAGGCGCTGCTTTGGCAGGTTTCCCATAAGAGGAGTCAAAGTTTTACCCCTACATCGTCTGCAAATAATACAGTTATGCGGAATAGATCGAGCGAGTTGCCTAGCATTAACAACCCAATACCTTTCTCTGATTGATGCGAGAAGCAGCTGCGGTCCGGCATGAAGTAATCTTTTATGCTCTGCTTCAAACAATAATTTTGATAAGCGATGCCTCGAGTCTAACAACATAGGATGTTTTTTGTCATATGAGTAAGAGGAGTTATGTATTCTACCACCTACTCTTATTATACTTAATTTATCTAAAAATGGATTCAATGATAAAATAATTGATTTATTAGGCAATGACTTTCCAGACTGTAATAATTGTAACTCAAAATCATAGCTTTCTCTTTGTGACAGTTTTACTAACATTATCATGCTTTTTTGTAATTCATCGACACTTAACATACCAATTAATTTAGAATATTTTCTTTGACAGTTATTAAGAAATCTTAAAATGTATGACATTACTCTTTTTAATTTATTTAAATTAGAATATTGATCCCAATCGATTAATTTATTATTTTTAATGTTTTTTATAAAGTTTACTTGTACTGTATCAGTTTCATCTGTAAATGTATACGGTAATTCCTCTGTACGAATTTGAGGAGGCCATAATCCTGAATTATCCTTTAAAAACATAGGGCCTTCCCACCAAAATGTAGCTAATTTACTATTATAGTGATCAACACCCCTAGAAATTAAATCCGCTGGATTGTTATCGGTACATACAAATCTCCATTCGTGTTGTTTTGTCAACTGTTTTATTTTATTTACTCTATTTTCTACAAATATATTATATTTTTTAGCACCAGATCTATGTATCCAACCGATTACAACCATTGAATCCGTCCAATATACGCATCTACATATATTACATCGTAATGCCTTGGTCACCTTTGTACCTATTTCAGCAGCTAGTAAAGCTCCGCATAGCTCTAAGCGGGGTATCATAAGTTTCTTAAGAGGGGCTACTCTGGATTTCGCACAGAGGAGCCTAACATGAACCGCTCCACTGCTATCGGTGGACCGCGCATATACGCAGGTTCCGTAGGCAGATTGCGAAGCGTCTGAAAAGATATGCAACTCCAATTGAACTACATTTATACATATTACGTGTCTAGGTATGCTTATTATGTTTACTGCGGTGTTAATATTTTTAACAAATGACAGCCATAATGAACTTGTTTCGCTATCAATTGGGTCATCCCAATTTAATTTAGACAACCACAATCTTTGCAATATTATTTTAGCCTTTATTACAAATATGCTTAGCAACCCTAACGGATCAAAGATTTTCGAAATAGCAGATAGAATTTTTCTTTTAGTATAATTTTCATCGTGTTGTATTTTAACTATAAAATGAAAAAGATCATTTTCGGGTAACCACAATAATCCTAATGTATTTGATACTGAGTTTGCGGCGCATATTAATTGATTGTTTGTATTAAAATCCGTTGTAAGTAATTCCTTTGAATTTGATCTAAATTTTCTTAAATGGAACCCAGCTGATTGCAATACCTTTACCACTGAATCACGTATACGTATCAAATCACTTATAGTATGGGCACCTGTCAAGATATCGTCAACATAAAAATCGTGCTCTATAATTGTTTTAATTACGTGGTCTTCGCATTCCTTCGCTAACTGTAATAGACACCGCGTACTAAGAAATGGTGCGCTAGCCATCCCATAAGTGACTGTATTCAATTGCAAATATTGCAAAGGTTCGCTTTCGTTTTCGCGCCATAATATTGTTTGTAAATTTCTTTGTTCTTTATTGAGACTGACACAACGATACATCTTTGCTATATCTGCGGTAAAAACTAAATGATGCTGTCTAAATCTTATTAATATGCTAAATAAATCGTCTTGGATAATAGGTCCGACCATTTGAAGGTCATTTAACGACTTCCCAGTACTAGTTTTTACTGACGCGTCAAAAACAACTCGTAACTTTGTTGTTTCACTTTTTTCTCGTAGTACCGGGTGATGAGGCAAATAACATCCAAACTGAGGTCTGCTTATCGGTGTTAAATGATTTAATTCTTCATATTCCCTTATAAATTTGACATACAAATCCTTGAGTAACGGTTGTTTCTTAAATCTTTTTTCTAAATTAAAAAATCGTGATTTTGCAATACTCAATGAATCTCCAAGGACATTTGGAGATGTATGAAAAGGAATTTTTACACAAAAACTACCATCATCTAACCTATATGTATTTTTAACGAAATGATTTTCACAAAAATCGACATTAATAGAAGAATGTGTATTTTCGGAATTGATTTCTTCTATTTCCCAAAACCGTTGTAATTGGTTACTTACATCTAATCCTAATTGACAGTTTACGTTAATATTAGAAGTTGTACTAATACCTATAGGACCGGCAACCAACCATCCTAATTTTGAAGACTGTAAGATCGGCTTGTTTTTGCCTAATCTTAATTTATTGTCATAAAGTATATCCCAAAACAAATCGGCCCCAATTAATAAATCAATTTCTGACGAATTATAAAATTGGGGGTCTGCTAGTTTAATATTGGAAGGGATTCCCAAAGAATTTATGTCTAACTGTATCTTAGGCAAACAACTTGTTATTGACGGCACTATCATGCTATTAACCTTGACACTGTAATTTTCAGTTAATGAATTCATTGTAAAATTGCAATAATCAAAAATATTTACCTTAATATTACTTATACCGGTTACTCCGATTGGTTGCTCGCACCTTTTACTATAAATACTAAGTTTACTACACAAAGATTTCGTAATAATCGTAATTTGACTTCCACAATCTAATAATGCGCGTAAAATTCTTTCCTTTGAAATGTTGTTTACGATCTCAACGAGTGCAGTGCACAATAGGACGTGCTGTGACGTAATCACAGATAAGGCGCACGGATCGAAAACCTGTTTTGCTATAGGCTGCACATCGTCGTTGAGACTCGTATTCGTTGCGTGCGTGTGCGCAGATGACGAATCTATGTTTTTATCGTTTGAACTATTGACAACCTTATTTCGATGCATTAAAGTGTTATGTTTACATTTGCATATTTTACATGGACCCAACCTACAGTTTATTGCAAAGTGTCCGTGTTTAAAGCAATTAATACATAATTTGTACTTCGATACGACATGATTTCGCTCATCTAGATTCATTGTTTTAAACTTAGGACATTCGTATAGCCCATGTTCTTGTTTACATAATATACAACTACGCGAGTATTTACTTTGATTATTGCCTTGCGAAGCAGTAACGAAACTTGCTTTACATATTTCCTTATGATTTTTGACATGTTTACCTGACTTGACGTTTTCTAACACATTCGCTCTGTTTCGTAAAAATTAAAAGAACTCATCGAGTGTTGGGATTTCGCTTAAATTACTTTTATATTCTTCCCACTTTGTTTTACACGTAGTATCTAACTTTATGACCACGAAATGAATTATCATAGTATCCCAATATTGTACGGGTAATCCTAAGGCCTTTAATGAACGGATATTTTTAGAAACATGATCAATTATGAATCGTAATGATTTATCGGATTCTTTAGAAACAAACTCGATTTCAAATAACGCTGTCATATGATTCGATATTAATAACGACTTATTGTTATAACGTTCACATAATAAATCCCATGCAATAAAATAATTTTCCGAACAAAACTCTAAAGATTTGATTACGATTGCGGCACTTCCCTCTAAAGAGGCTCGCAAATAATGGAATTTGTTGACATTATCAATCGAATCGTTCTTATTTATTAAAGAATCAAAAGTATCACGATACTCTAACCACTTATTATAGTTGCCATCAAACATAGGTAACTTGATGGTGGGTAATTTGATACTACTATTTACGGTTGCACTCCCCCCATCACAACTACTGGATTGCTTGGTATGCATGTCACTTAAACCCCTTTTTCTATCCGACAATTGCTTTAACTTGTCTACTAAAGTTTGAGCACAAGACATTAAATAAAAAAAGTTGTTTTCTATGTCTTCCCTCTCTTGGCATTGCTCATCAGAATTATCGCTTAATTGTTCAATTTCCGTTTGGATAATTTCAAAATTAGCAAGACAACTATCTAATTTAACCATTCTTAAATTCAATTCATTTATTTGCTGATCGGAAATCTGTTCTAAATTTAAACTTTGCAAACCGTCTAAATAGTTTTTAAACATAGTTAAACGACCTTTGACCGAACCACGTTTTTTAATTAATGACTCCATATTTGTGGGACCGAATAACTATTCTAACAAATAAATGTTCCACAGTACCTGGAATGTTCTTTATGACGCGGCGTGGACGCAAGATGTCCAGGAAGCTGTCGTTAACTTACCCCCAAACTTCCAAAGTTTTAAGTGACTATGATTTCTATTTTTAATTTGACCTTTGTGTAAATTTATACTAATAATATATTTGTTTAGTTAACCCAGGAATTATTTAGGAATCGAAACGATCGACACTACTTGTCCAAATAGATTCGGAATGGAAATTTCTAGAATGCCGGGAACTCCGGATAGGAACGGGCTCACCGCTATACGCCTTTGTTGTCTCCGTTGAACCCGCCCTTTGACTCCTTACTGGATCCGTCTTGGCTTTGGCTCCTTACTGGATCTTGCTCCGTACTGGATTTTGCTCCTTACTGGATCTAATTGCTCTGTTTCTTTGTCCTCTTGATGGATTCCGAAATTTTTATCGTTTCGATCCTGGTCACGGCACCAACTGTTCTTGTATAGGCACAAGAAAAAGACCCTTTACTTAGAATACGTTTATTGTGCTAATTTTAATGTATCTATCGTGGCGCTCTGAGGTCGACTCCTTGCCGCGGCGCCGCCCGTCGCTTCGTCGCTCTGTGTCCCCTGCCCCCGCTCCGTCTGCCCCTCGTATTTGTTCGCGCGTGAACACTTTGCCTAATTAAAGTTGCGGCTTCTTGTCCTATTTTATCCTTTGATTCCCTCCTATTGCTAAGTTCAATTATTTGTTGTAGTTTTTCTTCTAGGAAATTGTATTTATCACAAGCTGTCTTGAGTTTATTTATATCCTGCAATGATTCGCTCAATTTGTCTAAGCAATTTTCAGGTACAGGTAAGTTAAGTTTACGTTTGGTTAATTTCATGCTTTGTCTTGCCCTTTTCTCGATTTTCCACGATATAATTCCTCTTAGCATTCTGTGATCGGTATTGAAATTAAGGTTGTTGATTGTACTGACATTATTAAATATTTTGGGTTTGTTTGAAATAATAAAATCAATTTCTTTCTTATCTTTGCCGTAAGGGGAAATCCAAGTCCACTTTTTTGTAGGTCGTTTTTTGATGAAGATGTTCATTATTTTTAAGTTATGCTCTGAAAAAAAATCTATTAATATTTGTCCGTTTTCATTTCTGGTCCCACTGCCATAGTCTCCTATGGTAAATTCTTCTTTGCTTAATTTGCTTCCCATTTGACCATTGAAATCCTCTGTAATTAGTGCGTTTCTTTCGACATTTTTCATGGTTTCCGTTAGTTTCTAATAGAATGTTTCTTTTTCTGTTAATGTAGCTTGTTCTGTGGGTGCATATACTTGTAAAATTGACCAAATATATTTATCTCCTGGGAATCTTAAATTTAAGATTGCTATTCTATCTGAAATCCCGATCAATTCTAAAATGAGGGCCTTCAGATATTTTTTTACTAAAAACCCCACACCATATAATCCTTTCTTTTCGCGTTTGTAATATAATATATAGTCACTGTATTCTTTAATCTTTTCTCCATTTTTTCTTACTTCGGAAAGTCCTATTATATCCCATTTGATATTTTCTAATGCCTGTTCCAGTTCAATACGTCTGTTATCTGCCATTAATGTTCTTACGTTCAATGTTGCTATATATAATTTATTTTGTTTGTTGTTTTTTATTGATTGGGTGGGTGTTCCTAGAAGATGGTGGTCTTGCAAACCCTCGGTGACCAGCCGGCTTGGGGTTGATTTGATTTTGGTTGCTGATATTTATTTGCTAATCCTTTTTAATTGTAGTTGAAATAGATGAGCAGCATGAATTTGATCTCGATCTTAATAAATCAAACGCATTGGTTCTATTTGTTTTTATTGCGTGAATGGTTTTTTCGGATGTATTTGTGTTGCTGGTGAAGTAGATTGTTCTCTTTTTCTTTTTTCATTATATGGGTTGTCCTTTTTAATAACTAACTTATCATATTTTATATAGGCATAATTTCCTTTTTTCCTTAACCTTCAATTGTAACGATCTTCTTACTTCTAGAACATCTTTGGAAAAATCTTCTTTAATATGTATACACGTTCTCAAATTTTGCTCTACTTCTCAGAATCTCAGTCTTTTTCCAATAATTCACAAAGGAGATTAATATCGGCCTTGTTTTGTCATTACTTTTAATACCAATTCGGAGTATTTTCGTAATATCGTGCGTCTCAATAGAAATATATAAGTCTTTTTAAATTAAATCCTTAACTGACAATAGCAGATCTATTGGGCTTTTTTCTTTTTCTTCAAATCCAAATAACAATATATTATTTTTCTTCTTTTCTCTTTCAAAAGTCTCAATTTTCTTCTCGAGCACTATTACTTTTTCTTTGGGTTTGTTGTTTTCTTCCATTAAGGGTTTTAACTTTTCATCAATTTGTTTCAACAGAGTATTTGTTATTGAATTTATTTGTTTATCCACCTCGAATTTTATTTTATTGAAAAAAAAATTTGAAATTGCTCTTCCATTTTTGTTTCCATGACGTGCAAATAACAAGTCTACTAACAAAAATAAAATTTTAAATTAAAGTTTAAAAAATCACAAAAAAAAAACAAAATTATTACGTCCAATCACACGGGGTTTGAAGTCGAATCGTCCGATCGACGAGTAAGTGTTTTGTCCATTACACCAGTAACTTCTTTCATTTGTGACGTGAAATATTTTTATATGATAGTCTTGTTTAATATTTTGATTTGCACTTTATTCCGTAAGCCAATTTTATTTTTCTTCCGCCTTCACTTGTTTTTATTCACTTTTGTACACTTAAAACTTTTATATTTTTAACACTACACTTTTTTTATTTGTTGTTCTTGTTTATTTATTGTTTTATTTTCACCGTAGTAATTGTAATCACTGCTGGTTATCCGTTTTTTGGTTCTTCCGGTCGAAGCTTTAACAGTCTCACAGAGGACGAAATCTAAAAGATTTGTAATAGATAATTCCTTCGTTTTCCGTTAAGATAATACTTCCACACGCAAATCGGTACTATTTTTTTGCATTTATGCACTTTTTATATCCAGCAAATCGTTAATACTATTTCTTACTTATTTATTTTCGAGGATTCAATGTTACACACGTCACAGAGGCGCCCTCGCATCCAAGTTTAAATTATTATTTATCACATTGCCCGATTAAACTGAGCACTATTCATAATACCGTGACACGTTCACCGAAAATCACTTTATGAACGCGAGTTTGAAACTTTTTACACTCGCGTTCATATAATGTATATATTACTGTTAACACTCTTAAATTGAAGTTAGTTTTACCTGACAAACCAGTGAAAATATTTTAAGCTTTAGACAAAAGGCAAAACGTGCACATAGGTTGGGTTAGTGTTTTTTTATTAAATGCATTACCTTGATCTGGCGCAATGTTCGGTGCAGCGACAGTGTCACTATTATCATCGAAAATCAAGCGATGTAAATTATCGTTTACTGCGATTAGAACAGAATTCACTCTCTGTGCAAAGTATGTAATCCGTAGTTGTAGCAAAATTGAAAAACACATATTAAGGACATACGTCATATAGATCGTTATCCCTGAAATGTATAATACAATACAATGACACAATGAAAAAGTAAGCGACGATTCAAATTTTTGTACAGTTTACTAGCAGCTCAATTAATGAATCAAATTAAATATTTGTTGATACACGACAGATATTTTTAAATTACTTAGATCTCAATAAGCATTTGTGATCTGTTAAAATATTAATACATGTAAAGTACTTACATATTGCATTTTCATTATAATAAAAATCGGATAAACCTTTGTATACGAGTACGCTGAAAAAACCGCCGATCAAAATAGGTATTTTGCAACTTGATATGTTTTCGAAAGTTTTTTTTGAATCTTTTTGTAATTTTATGTCAATCTAAAATGTTAAATAATATTATTTGCTTTAAGTATTATGATATTCCACGTGGATCCAATATTACTCCAGTTCTAAATAGTTATAATATATTAAATATGAAGCACCGTCGTATTCTGAAATTGAATACTATTGTATATAGTCTGAAAAAGAAAAATTATCCACATTATTTAGCCCGAAAATTGAACTGGTTAAACTGTATGGATTCCGGCAATCATCGACCCTCCCGTATTTTAAATTTAGTTGCACCTCGTCCTTGCTTGGTATCATTTAGAGGTAGTTTCCGTTTTGCAGCATCAAAATGTTGGAACGATATTCCACCTCCGATTAAATCTGCCTCATCTATTTTTACATTTCGGAAACTTTGCAAAATATGGCTTACTGAATATCAAAAGTCACAGTCAAATTGGCTATGCGCGAGACTACCGACATGATTCTATCACTATATTTACTTTAAAGCACGGACAATTGTGTATTAGCAGACAGTTTTTTGTTACAAATTTAACATGATTTATTATATTACATTAATTACAAGATTTTATCTCAGGCAGCTCACTACTTACTTTAAATTTATCACAATATATTGTGACCCTATATATATTTATTTTCTTCTCAACTTTGTAAGTATAAAATAAGTAGTTTACACTTTGTGTTGGCAGCATTTGTATGAAAGTAGGTGCAGACTGAAAAGCAGCTTTAAGCTGAGTCTACGACCTTTTTACCGGCATATATTTTTGTGTTTTTTGTTTCTGTTTTACTGTATTTAGAAGAAAGAAATTTGTTAATATCCTCTATGCTTGGTGAATAAACTTCTTTATTATTATTATTATTATTATTATTATTATTTTCCATTCTTTTTTTTTTCTCGGATAACCGGGAACTTGACGGCACGGGCCTAAGCCAAGTGTACATCAATGAAGTTATGAACAAGAGTAGTTTGATTCTAATTGTAACACATATAAATCATGTAAAATGTGAAAATTTATTGGTTTGTGCGGTTCAGTGTGTATGGTCAGGTTCAAATTGGAGGAATTTTCTTACCAGCCTGCATGTGTTAAGCACTACTGCCTTTTGCAGTAATTGGAAGGTATATGAAGGTAAGTTAAGGGTACGAAGGGATAGGTGTAACTGATTAGGAATTACTCCAGTCGTAGATAGGACTATTGGAACTATTGTAACCTTTTGTAAATGCCAAAGTCGGATTATCTCATCTTTTAATTCAGTGTACTTAGAGAGTTTTTCAGCTATTGTTGTTTGCAAATTGTGTGTGTTTGGTACCGCGATATCTATTAGATAACCATTTTTGTTTACTTTGTCAATTAATGTTATATCTGGTCTATTGAAATGAATTGTGCGATCTGTTAGGATGGCTCGGTCAAAGTATAATTTTGTAGTTGAATTTTCTAATACCGTTTCGGGGATGTATTTATAATACGGTAGTATGGTGTTTATAAATTTGTATTCGTAAGCGAGTTTTTGGTGAATAATGCTGGCTACTTGATCGTGTCTCTGTTTATAATCTGTCTGAGCTATTGACTTGCATCCTCCTGTGATGTGCTGTATTGTTTCTGAGGCACTATTGCATTTTCTACAGGTATCAGTAGTAGGTAAATTTTTAATAATATATTTTCTGTAGTTTTTTGTTTCAATAACCTGATCCTGTATGGCAATCATGAATCCTTCTGTCTCCGGGAAGAGTGCGCCTTGATTAAGCCACGCGTTCGACGCTTCTTTGTCGACATTTGATTGGCATAAATCTTGGCGATGTCTTCCGTGAAGAGACTTCTGGGACCATTCTGCAATTTTGGTTTTGTTATCTATAAGTTTTTCGGTTTTCTGATCAGACTTATCTTTGAGGTTGAGGGGTGTAAACTGTTGGTCAATTTGTGCTATTAATCTATGAAGTGTCGAATATTCTGTTTTGGCAAAAAAATATTGTCTAAGGGTAGAAATCTGTTTATTATGCAGGTTTAAGATGTCAATTAGACCCCTGCCTCCTTCTTTCCGCGGTAGAGTCAATCTTTGTGAACATGATCTTGGATGGTGTTTGCGAAATTTAGTCAATGTCGTATTAATTTTCCGTTGTAGATTTTTAATATCAGATTTTGTCCATTTTATAATACCAAAAGAATAGGTTAGTACAGGAATGGCAAAAGTGTTAATTGCTTTTATTGTATTCCGGGAGTAAAGTTGTGTTTTTAGGATTGTGTTTAATCTATGTTGGAATTGTTGTTTCAGTTTGATTTTGGTGTCTTTGTGGTGTATTTCTAACGATTGATTGTACCCTAAGTATTTGTAGGCATCTTCATCATTTAATGATTCTATTGGTTCCCCGGTTTTTAGGGTGTATTGGTGTTTAAAGTTCTGCCCTTCTCTAACTGAGTTGATTTTACATTTATCTATGCCGAATTCCATTTTTATATCATTTGTAAACTGTTCTGTTAGATTAGCTAGTTCGTTAAGTTGGGTTTCGCTGCTAGCGTATAATTTAATGTCATCCATATATAGTAGATGATTTAATATGTATTTTTCTGTACCTGTTAGTCTGTCAGTTTCTGATTCTTGTAAAGGAAGTCCTATAGTAGTCGAATTTAATAAGTTAGAGAGAGGGTTAAGAGCAAGACAGAACCATAATGGACTGAGGGCATCACCTTGGAATATTCCTCGTTGTATTTTTATTTTGTCGGTCTCTATTATTGTGTTATTTGATTTTGAGAGTTTTAATACAGTTGTCCAGTTTAGCATGGTGGCCGTTAAAAAATTTACTAACGTTGGATGTATTTTGTAAATCTCAAGAACTTTTAGAAGCCAGGAGTGAGGGACTGAGTCATACGCTTTTCTGTAATCTATATACATACTGAATAAATCGGTTTTAGTTTTTTGAACTTTTTTTAAAACAACGGAATCTATTATTAATTGTTCTTTGCAACCTTGACTGAACCTACGACAGCCTTTTTGTTGTTCAGTTAGGATTTTGTTGGCATCAATATGCTCATATATTAATTCAGATATGCAGGATGTGGTTATTTTATAAAAGGTTTGCAGACATGTGATAGGTCTATACTTCGCTGGGTTGGAGAGCTCATTAATATCTTTTGGTATCATAAATGTTGTGCCTGATGTTAAATAAGATGGTATGGTGGCAGGGTCCTGAATAAAGGTATTTATGTAATTGTGAAGGTAACTGTGGATACTAGTGAATTGTTTATACCAATAACTATGAATATAATCCGATCCTGGTGATTTCCAGTTATGCAAATTGCGGAGGACTTTTTCAAATGTGTGTGGAGGAATCTGTGTAAAAGGCATTGTCTCTATGTTTATATTATTTGTTGTTTCAGTTTTTATCCAATCAGCTTGGTCATTATGTTTAACAGGATCTTCCCAAATTCTTGCCCAGAAATTTTTCAAGGTATTTGGATCAAGGGTGTTATTTGTATAGGCGCTTGGGCTAAAGTTGTTAATATTATTAGTATTTTGTCTTATGTTTCGGTAGAAAAGTCTTTCGTTTTGGGTGAATTGACTATTTTGTTGCTTTCTTAGGGTACAAGCTATGTATCTTTGAAGTCGCCCTGATATAACAGACAATTTTTGTCTCAGTGTATCTAAAGTATGTGTGGCTTGGGTATTTTGTTCTTCGTGTACAGTATGAGTTTTGTATTGTTCTATTATGTTGCTTGCATGTTTAATTACTTTTCTGCTCCTATTGCCGTTAATAAATTGTGTCAGTCTTCCTATTTTGCCTCGTAAATCCTTAAGTTTTCCTTCTAATCGTTTCTGCCAATTTGGTTTATATTCTGATTTACTGAAATGGCTGTTGTCCGAAGGTCTTAAAGAAATCTTTGCACCGTTAACCCTTGCAGCAGTCCACGCCGCACTATATATGCTAGTTTGTAGTGTACTAAAGTCAGTATCTTTATTTACAGTTTTAGGTAATATTATTTTATTTAAATAATTTACTATTTTAGCTAATTTTTTAGATGGTTTTTGTTTGGGAATATAGGTTCTTTTTGTTGGGTCAGTGTCTTTGTAAAATTGAAAAGCTTTTTGGAATGTCTCTTCTATTTCTGGAATTCTTTCTATGTTTAAAGAAGTCGTTGGTAGTTCTTGTGATAGCCTTGTATCATTATTGGTAAACAATTGGGAAGCAATTGGAATTTCTGCTACATATTCTGTTGTTGTGTTAAAATTAATGTTGTCTGTGTGTGGGGTTATAATATCGTTACCAGTAGTAGTAGTACAATTTTCATTATGATTATAACTGTTAACTATTCTTAATTCTTCGGATACTTCTGCTTTCAATGTATTTAGTCTATTATCGCTAATATATTTATTATTTACTATAGCTCGTCTCTGATCAGCTATTCTTTGTTCGCTTAGATGCGTTAGTGTTGGGAATTGACTGATGAAATCGTTATGTAAATATTTACGATATGCAGTGTTATTTGTACCTAATGATGTTATCCTATAGTATGATCGCATTATAGCTTCGTTGTGTTCGTTTGTCCATTTCATTCTACTTTGTGTTGAACTAAGTATTTTGGGTGGTTTTGCGATCGTAGAGTGTGCTTGTAACTGAAGTGATACAGTTTCTTGAGTTAGTTTTATGGGCGTATGGTGTGTGTGAATAGTTGTATGGAGTTGATCAATTTCGTCTTTAACTTCTTGGTAAATCTGATCTATTGTGGTTTGCGATAAGAGTTTATTACGGACTATGGCTCTGCGTTGATCACCTACTCTTTGTCGGCTGACTTCCATATTCGGGTATTTTTCTATAAATTTTAAATGAAGAGGTTCAAGGTATGATCTTGTGTCTGAGTTTAATGCAGTTAATTGAAGGTAAGTTCGCAGTATAAAAGTATTCATATCATGCGTCCATCGCCTGCGCGTATTAGAAGACTTCGTAGTGGGTGCAAGTTCAGAATCAAGGTTGTCCTCTTGCACAACACTATCGAGCGTACTGGTGGTAGTCAATGATGGTGTTTTTCTTGTCATATATGACGGACGAGTTGAAGGAATGGATGAGAACAAAGATTTGGTATCGTCGCTCGGAGAAACGGCTGTAACATTCACGTTGTGAGCCCGCCTGATCAACTCACGACGCCCGGCTGTAACGATATATTTGTCGATAGGAGCCCGCCTGTTCAACCCCTCATCGCCGATGGTTCGCATGCTGTGGCACCCAGCACCGGCTCCAGATGCGCCCCGGCGACCCCCGGGCAGCGGCCGCAAATTATAAACTGGATTAGACATTTCTCCATAAAAAGGGTTAGGATCGTTGGTTGGAAAGAGTTTGAATGTTAGTCAGGTGTTAGTGACTTTATTGCTTTTAGTATCTCCTAATGGGGTTGAATGTGATCTAGATGTAGTGACCATGTTGAAAGTACTATCTTCCCTTAAGCCCCCCCACCACGACAAGGTGATCCCCTGGGGGGGTTATTATTATTATTATTATTACACCTGAAGAAAGTATAAAAAATATGGTAATAAACGGTGTTCTTCAAGACTTAAACTGCCTTACTACAAAAGATTTAAACGCACGTTAAACGCGTGTTTAAAAAAATCCATACTACAAATCCGCGTCTAAAGACGGTTTTGAGTTAAATATGCTTTAGATATAGATTAACATACGTGTAACTGAGTTTAATAGATGTCCACAACCTATTTCAGCTGTCATATGTAACGTGTAACATTTTATCTATAAGTTTTTTTATGAGTTTATTCACTGTTAAGCAATTTAGATAACATTTTAAGCAATGTTTAATGTTTAAACACTGTTTAGCTAGACACGCGTTGAACATGGTTTTAATGCGTCTTATGTAGTATGGCCGAAAGTGTTTAAAAAGAGGTATAGGTCCTTCGAATTCACATAAATTAAAAAATAAAACGCCTTTTTATGCACAGAAACGACTAAATATAATGGACCAAAAGTTTTTTTTAGATAATTCAGTATTTATTTGATTTATATATATATATATTTTATGAAATTATTTAAAACGATGATTTTATTTTCATTTTTATGGATATTTGAATATCTGGTTGTCCCGACTAATCTCTGAAACGACTTAACCGGTTCTGATGGTACTTTTTGCAGTTAGCAATATGTTATAAGGAGTGACTTGGGGTTACTTCTATTTAAGATATTTTTAAATCTATATATATGAAAAAAAAAATCTAACGGGTCGCTGTCTGTACATGTAAGATATATGAAAAAAAAATATTGGAGGCCTTTACCTACGCAATAGAACCCAAAACAAAATTTGTTAGAATTTTTGTCTGTTTATCTGTTTATCTGTGCGTTTGTGGTCGCACAAAAAAGATATGTCAAGTTATGGGGTCACGTCGAACATTATTTTATGATTTTCACTAAATGCATGAAAGTACTTATATACATCAAGTACTGTCAGTCTGTTTCTTACGACTAATCTCTGAAACAGCTGAATCAAATTTGATGGGACTTTCACTCGCAGTTAGAGGATGTCCATTAATCACGTGAGGCCCAGAGAAGGGAGTGGGAATGGAAGAAAACAATCACAAAATATCTCAAAGTCTAAAAAGTTCTTAAAAACATTACAGCAGCTTCTATAACTAATATTATAAGGATTAAATTAGGCTACTTATATTAAAGAAATATATTTATTTTAATCAATAAGTAAAAAGGAGAATTACACGATAACAAAATATTGGAGAAACCAATAAAATAGTGAACATTTTCCGATTTAAGAAGGGAAGGTATACGTCTATACAAATAAATAAAATTGATGTGTCTGTTTGTAATTTTAAATAAATGCATATGCAAGTATACACGGTACTAACAGCAAAATTACCAATTTTAAAATTTTTGTCTGTCTATCTGTCACTCGGTTTGTTTCGGCTAATATCTGAAACAGCTGGACCGATTTTGATGAAACTTTCACTAGCAGAAAGCCAATTTTATAAGGAACAAAATTGAAACCAATGAAATAGTGAATAATATCTGATTAAAATAGGGAAGATATATATTATATTAATATAATCATTTTAAAAAATAATATATTTACTGGGTAATTTTTTTACTGGATATGATAGAACAAAACCGAAAGTATAAGCAAAAGCGAAAAATAATTTAAGTCAGAGAGCCGATTTTGATTAAAACTAAAACTGCATCATTAGTTTTTTGAAAAATAAGTTTTCCTAGCCAGAAACGAACACGTTGATTTTGCAAAAAAATAACATTCTTTAGTATTGCACCATCTGATACCTTCACACATTATAAAGATCAACTTTAGTGAGGTAATACTATACAGTAAACTGCAACAAAAAGAAAAGGCTATTTTTTTACAAAATTCTATCAAATTCTTACATTAATTAAATCTTAAGCAACGGGATGTTGTAACGCTAATAGCGGGTGAGTACAATAGCCGAGTCCAGTGAAATGTAGATTTTCAACAAATTGATTCATCTTTTTAAGAATTATCTAAACCTACTTAGGTAACGGAGTAGGTGACGGGGACCAAAACAAACGTGACATTCTATCAACTTTGTATAACTCACATAGAAAAAAAAGACAAACATAAAAGAAGTTACTATGAGTAATTAATTTTTTATACTTTCGATTGTATTGTTCACACTCTTCCTCACTTTAGTAGGTGACTAGCATTTTGATGCAATTTATAAAGAAATCGTTCGAAGTAACGCACATTTTTTTCTAAACTTACCGGGACCCATGATTTAACCCACATGTTTGATTATGTCTATGTAGAATCGAATACTTAACTTAATTAATGTATAGATTTAATGTTATTTTGTAAAAAAAAACCTTTTCCTTTAATTTGCCGCTTACTATTACTATCCAAAAGTTGATCTTTACAAGTGATACTATTAGGTGGTACATACAGAATGTATTTTTTTTAATTAGTGGGTTCTATTTCTGGCCAGGAAAATCATGAAATAAAAAAAATTATGATGCAGTTTTAGATTTTTCAAAATCGGACACGAGACTCCATTAAGTATCTTTCGCGATTCCTTATAGTTCCGGATTTGGCCTATTAAGCCCAGTAGAAAAAGTCACCCGATATATGGATGCTGATAAGCAATAATGTGTCAACCCACAAAAATTCAAATTTAAAGATATTGATGTATTCTGATAATGCATTTGGTATTTAACATTATAGAAAAAAAATTTCAAGTCATCTGAACTTAATAAGTATGGACACAAGTTTCTTAATCTAATGCTTAGAATATTGAAGTGTGTTCCATATTTTGGATTATGCAATAAATTCATATTTTTGAAAAACTTATTATTAGATAAGACTCTTTACTAGCCTATCTGCTATTAATTAATTATACTTTTTATCAAAATAGAAAAGAAAAGATGGATATATGCTTTTTCAAACAGATGTGTTAAGAATAAGTTTGACATCTTTAGACGCCATTTTCTCAAAATGAAATCCATGTGGCTTGACACAGTATTGCATATCAGTGTCCATATAATACTAGGAGAACCTAGGGCCGAACTTACTGTTTTGCAGTCGATATTTTAAAGACTAGGTACCACAAAACAACTTTTCTTCAACATTTATAGTGAAAACCGTGGAGGAATACCATATCTGAGTTAGTGTCTGCTTATAAATACAACCAGAAAGTTCCCAGATTCAAAGTAAAAAGCTCCTTTCTTGAGCAGCACTGCAGACTATTATAACCTTGCTTTGCAGGAGACATGCCAAGCATTCTGTAATCCACGCGAACGAAGTCGCGGGCACAGCTAGTATAAATATAAAATCAGAAACAACTACACGACAGTACAATTCGCGCCATCTATGAGTAAGGCTTATGAATAATATATTTCTATAATTATTGCAATTTAAATTAACATACACGGAACTACGTGATTAGATGTACAATTCCTGAATTAATATTTGGACGCTGATAAGCAATAATGTGTCAATCCACACGGGCTTCCTTTTGAGAAAATGGCGTCTAAAGAAAGGTCAAATCTATTCTTAAACAATTTGCTTTAAAACGTATATATCCATATTTTGTTTTCGATTTTGATAAAAGGTAAATGGAATTAAGAGCAGATTGGTATATTTAATGTGTTATCTAAAAATAACTTTTTCGAGTACCTGAGATAATTATATAAATTGCAAAATATGGAACGCACTTGAAATTCGCACATTAAATTAAGATACTTTTTTCCGTACTTATTAAGTTTATACGACTCCATTTTTAGGGTTCCGTACCTTAAAAGGAAAAACGGAACCCTTATAGGATCACTTTGTTGTCCGTCTGTCTGTCTGTCTGTCTGTCTGTCTGTCTGTCTGTCTGTCTGTCTGTCTGTCGGGATGTCAACCCTTTTTTCTCAGAAATGCATAGACGTATCATGTTGAAATTAATATCATATACTCAAGTCTACGATGACATGCGGCCGTGAAAATATTAAAGTTCTAAGTTAACGCAATCAAAAGATAATGGAAAATATGTCGTATATTTTGACCATTTTAGCGTTTTCGCAAGGGAATCAAAACCTATAGGGTACTTCCCATTGACCTAGCACGATGAAATTTGGCAAGAAGTAAGATCTTATGGTACAAATAAAGGAAAAATCTGAAAACTGTAAATTTTTCTATGTATATTTGTCTGTTTGTAAGTTTGTCTTTCAACCTTTTTCTCAGAAACGCGTGAAGGTAACAAATTTTTATCAACGTCAAGTACTCAGAGTTGTAATTACGAAGAGCTGTGAAAAAATCAAACTTTTAAGTTAACGCAATCAAAAGATACGGTCATTTATATCACATATTTTAAGTATGATAGCGTTTTTAACGTTTTCGCAAAGGAATCAAAACCTATAGGGTACTTCCCATTGACCAAGCATTATGAAATTTGGTCAAGAGCAAGGTCCTTTAGTATACATAAAGGAAAAAATCCGAAAACTGTAAATTTCTGTTCATGTGTCTGTCAGTCTGTACGTCTGTCTTTCAACCTTTTTCTCAGGAACGCGTAAATGTATCAAGTTGTAAATTGATCAAGCGGAAAATATATTAATCTTAGAATTAAAATTATATGTACTTGTAACAAATTAACATAGAAGTTGACCATGGTCAAAAAAACAATTTTACAAACACTGAGAAGAAATTTGTATCAATACGAAAACATTAAAAAGCAGCAAACCTTTATAAACAACGCAATGCAATCTATATATCGCAGCTAACAAAATGATAGCGCGATGCAGCGTATAGCTAATGCCATCTATTACAACATTATGATATTAACTGTGATATAATTCTGCTCGATTAATATTTTTTATTATTTTAATTATTATTTAAACGCGCTAAAAATAATAAAATAAACTTTTCATTTAAAAGTTTTATCGTCGATTTATAACGTCATTACGTAATTAACATTCAATATAAGCGCTTCACGCGATTTGATTTAAGTACTCGTATTGACTTAGTACGAAAATTTTAAAATTAAATTCAAACAGTTATTTAATTTACTTCTTTATTTACACATATAAGTCTTCTGGTTATTAGTAATATAATTAGTTATTTATAAATAAACAATTAGTTTTGTTCGAATTAAGGACTAATTATTTTCGTCTTGGCAACACTAATATATATTTCGATATTTTGATTGATAATGTAAATCTAAATATTTTACGAACGTAGAGCAGGGGTAGTGGAGTATAGTAGAATATAAATAAAAATAAAACGAGAATAAAATATAATATAATTATGTTGTTAATGTCAAAGTCAACAAGTTAGTTCATTGAAATTGTCAAGAGATGGCGCTGAGTGTATCCTGAATCGCGCTATAACTTTGCTTTTTTGAAAGTATAAGGTGTAGGTGTACTTAAAATAAAATTTTGTGTTTCCATGGATTGCATCCATGATCGTGTTTTAAATTAAAGTGCTCCTAAGTAGTTTCAAAATAGTTTTTGGGACGTGATCCATATTTACATAATATTTGATTATATTTAAGCGACTTCTAAAAAGGAGTGTTTTCAATTCGACCTTGTATTTAATTTTTTTTATGTTTGTTCGCCGATTACGCCGCCATTTGGGTTCCGATTTTCAAAATTTTTTTTTGTTTGAAAAGGTATACTTCCAAGGTGGTCCCATTGTCTTCAGGTCAGGATCAGATGATGGGATCCTGGAGAAATTGAGGGAACTCCTCAAATATTATAGGCAAGCGTATACAGATTTAGGTATTTTTGATAGTAACTTATGTTGGAACTGATGATGAAGACCACAAATGGCGCAGATAGGTTAGTCTTATATAGATTTCTATAAGTTTGTACGGAACCCTCGGTGCGCGAGTCCTACTCGCACTTGACCAGTTATTTTTAATAATGATAAATAGGTGACGCAGTATCAAAGTACTGTACTTACTTACTGTACTGTACGTAGGTACTTATTAAGTTTATACGACTTCATTTTTTTTTAATAATGATAAATAGGTGACGCAGTATCAAAGTGCATCTATATCTTCGAATTTGACTTTTTGTAGGTTGACACATTATTGCTGTATGAAACAACTCTGTCACTTGATACGTGTGCTGTGAGTGTCAAAAATAGGTCGCTGATCGTAAATTCTTTCAGGTGCTAGTGCAGTGATAAACAGTATGCGTAAATATTTATGAAAGAGTGAGACACACTTACAAATGGATGCTAATAATGTGTCAACCCACAAAAAGTCAAACTCGGAGATATTGGTGTATGTTGATACTGCATAACCTATTTAACATTATTAAAAAGATTTTGAAGTCTAACTACATAAGTACGGAAAAAAGTTTCTTGATTAATTGGTTCTAATTTCAAGTGCATCACATATTTTGCAATTTATACAATAATCACTATGATTTTAATTCATTATACCTTTTATGAAAAAATAAAAGATAAAATTGATATATACTTCTTTAAACGTATGTGTTAAGAATGGGTTTAAATAGGCTTCAGACGGCATTTTCTCAAAATGAAGTTCGTGTGGCTTGACACAGTATTGCTTATCAGCATCCAAATTTAATACTCGCTTAACAGCTAATATGATCAGATTATATTTAGAAGTCAACAATCTGTTCTAATATTTATACCTGATCTAACTTCTTCAAACATTCAGCCATTCTCATTAATCGCGCTGGTGCGGTGAATGCTCCGAGCGTGTACAGTGAAATGTTTAACACCGTTCCAATAACGGTTAGAGCTCGTATTACTTCAACAGGTCCGTTTGACATCAAAAGATGAACGAAAGCTCCAGCAACACATGAAAAATTAAAGATTGCTGAAACATTTTTAATAAAAAGATGTAGTATACTTAAAAATGTTGCCTGAAAAATAAGTAATGTAAAAAATAGGACTTCATATAAAAATAATAAAAAGAATCGGTTATGAAATGACGGTGTAATGAGAAATATAAAACATTAAATTATTTTTTTCCCGTCAAGGTATGAAACAAAACACTACAAATTACACTACGAATGGGCAAGCAAATTATTCGAAGTTGGTGTCAAGTAAAACCTTTTACGTGTTATTTGCTGACACTTCAGAATGTTGTAGAAAATATTTATTTTTTGCCATTTAGTTTATTTGTACCTATTAAATTATATTTTTGAAGTCGGTTTATTTTTTATTAAGAAAATATGTTTTAACTTTTATTTTACGAAAATAGTAAGGCAATATCTTAATAAGGTAAGTTACTTAAGTTACAGTAGCTTAACGACAACTGTTTATCGCCATTAACAATTTTTTTTTCTCGATACCAGGCTGTTAATTATTGAGGAGTTATGGTGATATTGCACCATCAGCTCCACATTACCATATGTATTGCAACGAGCATAAATTGCTTAGCAATCTAACTGAAGTAATCAAAACGCAACTCGTAAAACACTTGTTATTGAGTAGTTCCGGTGGCCACCTGTGGTGTTCACCATCGGTTACACTTCACCAAATGTGGCTGTTTGAGAACACATGCACGAGTTACTACATCACGAATAATAAAATAACCCCGACGAATTGATAACCTCTTCTATTTTGGAAGTCGGTTAAAAATAATATAATTCACCATTAACGAGGAAGATAATTCTTCCGTATATCACTAAAGGCCGTGATATCTGGAACTCCGGTGAATACGCGAAGGGCGCTAGGCCTACTGCGCGTGACATCTTCAGCACCATCCCCAGCGGTCCACGGTCCATTGCTGATTTAACACTGGAGAATGTTTTCAGAGATGTAGTTTTAATGTCTTTTATCGTGATAAATAATCTTCTATAACTAGAAGAATATTTAAAGTACCACATTCACACCTGCCGGCAATCATTGTATTTGGTCTCTTAAAGGCAACAAGGGTTCCCTTGAAAATTATAGAAGTAACATAGTATGAAAATTTTAATTAAATATTCTTATTGATAAAGATAAATAAAGTGATGAGTTTATTTGACTGTTTGTTTCAAAATATTATTTCAAATATAGGCTTCGTAAGGTCAATTATAAAAAATAAAACACTATAGGAACATGTAACCCGAAGGAATAGAAGAAGTAGAAATTTAGATGGAGCAAGTGAAAATCTATAAGATCACCAATTTTCAAAATTTCCAGAAAATATTCCAGTTAACCCTTGCTTTTGGAACACTAAATGACTGTACTATACAACTCAATATATATTTACTACGAATACAAAGAATGTGTCGGATCTAGATGACGTAACTATAATCAAAAGAACCGTAATTAGTGTGACTGATAATTACACTAATTGACCGATCGGTTATATATTGGAACAGCATCAGACTAACGCTTGATTTATTATAAAAATAGATAAACATTCGACATTGTATAGCATTAATTTGAAAATTAAAAAAAAACGACAATCCATGATTGAGACCATTTCAATGAGCCCTAAAACTAACGTCATTACCTCTGCTGGTGAGGAGTTATGTATCCTGCTGATTGCTGGTGATACATTCATACAAGATATTATATTGTTTAGAAAGTCATGAACATGGATCAGTTGGGAAAAATTGAAACTATGATAAGTAGGAAATTTATTGCAATGAAACATTTGGAAGTCAAGCGAAAAACTCTAATCAGTTCGAAAATCTAATTTGGAAATTAAAAAAAAAACGTTTCCTTACTTTGTTACATATTATTGCAGAAATTAATAGAGTAATATAAATGAAAAAATTTAATAAGTCATCTTCAGTGTGTAGTAAAAGAAAGCAAATGTTTTACCTTACTTTTTCTGTTACAGAGCCCTTTCCGTACAGAAGTGCTAGTAACCTTATCCGAGACTCGACTAAATCTAAAAGTATTCCGCGTGTTACGCGTAATGGCCTATATTGTTTACAATGAAAATTAATGCCTGAACAATACTTAATGTACATTTAAATAGTTCACTGTTTATCTCTACTAATCTAACAACTGTCGATATATGATTAATACATTAAGGAAAGGTTTCACGGTGCGAGTTGTTGACTTAACGTAGATTGCTAATGGCACCGTGTACTCGCATAGCAGTGGAGCCACTCGCCTCACACACAAAATGGAGCACATGTCACATGAAAAGTCGAAAAGGATATGCGAGTACATAATCAAAATCAAAATCAATAAATACTTTATTCAAGTAGGGTTTTAAAAGTACTTTTGAATCGTCAAAACAAGCAAAAAGTTCTTAAATTAAGGATAGGCTACCACCGGTTCGGAATGTAGATTCTACCGAGAAGAACCGGCAAGAAACTCGATAGGTACTCTTTTAAAATTACTAAGTACATACATACATTTAAAAATTACAAATGTATATATAAAACATCCTGTATGAAATCCAGCTATATTAAATCCATGCATTATTATCATCTATATAATCTTGTACAGAATATTATGCTTTAGCTATTAAAGACTTTTTAATACATAATTTAAACTTATTCATTGAAAACTGCAAAAATTTCTGTGGTATTTTGTTATAAAAACGGACACCCTGCCCACAGTAGCTGTGTGTAGGTTGAACACGTGAGGCGAGTCCTGCAGCATCCATTGTGTGTCCTCGCCTTTACGCAATTTAAATACAATATAGATCGCATTACGTTCTGTACGTTTATTTTAATAGGTTTACCAATACATGTCTAATGCAATGTTAACTAATTTTCAACACTCTAAAGTACAGTGTAACAACTACTTAAAGGTGAAATGCCTTTACAGAAATATTATTAAAAACAATGTATTTTTTATATTACACTCAACAAGTATATAAAAAATATATAAGCGCAATCAATAAAAACAATGAAAGTGACACTACAATAAATATATTCAAATGCCCGCATCTCTTGCGAAAGGATCTTTAGTAAAAGTTTTCCAAATTTTTCTTTTCCATGTACTTAGCAAATTAACTGGTTCGAAATAAAGAGTATTTGCATAGTATTGTATTGTGAAACCTAATGATCTCTGGAGCTTGCGAATTTTCTTTATCCGTGTAGCATGTTAGAGTGCGATTTTGTGATTTTATGCCCAAAAACCGTATTGCAATAAAATAATATTACCAAAAATGGTTATTACAATAATACCAAAATCATAAATGTCGTAGAAGTTCCATTATCGTCGATATAAATAAGTAATTATCACATATTTAATAGTCGCTCTCAGGGTTTAACGTGATCTCAAAACAACTTATCTGAGGACACGGTAGTGTCCCGCCAAGTCGAGCCAAAAAGTGGCTAGGCCGTAACATCCTTTCCTCGAAACGGTGCAGGGTGTTTTCAATATTCTTATAAATTGGTTTGAATAAAACTAAAAGCCTGAATTTTGAAGTAACCACGCAGGCATTGTATAATATAAAAAATATATTGCCATCATATATTTTAAATTTCATTCAATTCGAACCATATTAGCTTAATAATTATAACAAGCCAAAGTTTTAAAAACACAATTATACTCAAGTAGAATGAGTCGGTAAGAGGACTATCTATAAAATAAAATGAGATACCATCAAAAACATAACTTGTAAAAAACCAAGTCTCACAATTCAGTCCTCCTACCCTACAAAGTTGTAAGATCCATGCCAATTAATTTATTTAAGTCCTAGCTTATGGGACCTTCTGTCTTAGGTTATTAGTTACTTAGCTAACCTGACAACATAATTGCGCTCGTTTTACGGTATTTTGCTCGCATAGCATCTGGGTCCACATTGGCGATTTCTTCTTTAATGTTAGTTTTTAAGTCTTGCAAGGTCCATGGCTTATTAATAATTTATTTACTATATACATATGTATCTACATCATGAATGTCAAAGCACACTAACGTAAGGCGACATCTACCAAAATTGCGTCCAATTCAAACTATAACACTACTCTTGCGCCACCTTATATATTGTTCATATATTTTCATAGTTTATATATTTATAAATTTATAAAAATCTAAGAGCAAAACAAGTGTGACACTCGCCTGATATGAGTTGGACCTAGGTAAATCTTGGTTGAGGATAGGTTTGGTCAAGGTAAACACTAAAACCACGAAATCACACGAAAAATTTTATTTTCCCAACCAGCCAATAACTATGGAACGCACTATATTCTCATAGAATATTTAAATTTGAAAACGGATTATTTCTGGAACCGCTAGTCGTTTATATTAATATCTGCCTTGATGCGAAATTGAAGGGATATTGTTATAAAGGTGACAATGCAACTGATTACCTGAAATACAAACATTATATTTATTAAACTTTATTTTCTTAAATCTCCTTATCGTCAAATTGGCTATCGTTTAACGGCCGACTTTTAAAAATATTATACTCAATTGTGCTTGTTTCTAACAGGATTTTTATGGAAATATTATCATATATATTTATTTAATGTTTTAAATTCTCATTTCATCAATTATACTACCAGTCACTTTTAATGATAAACCCCATAGATCTTTAGATTTCTTAGAATTTAATATTTTGAAAGCTTAAATAACATGTTTGCTTGTTACGTACCAAAAATAACTAGTGTAGGAGCCTTTTACATTATCTATTCTAATGAAGAGTTTGTTTGTTTGAGAGCGCTAACCTCAGGAACTACTGGTTCGAATTGAAAAAATATGTATTCGATAATTTATTTATAGAGGAAGGCTATAGGATACATTACATCACGCTACGGCTCATAGGAGCGAAGCAGTAACCACAAACGCGAGTGAAACCGCAAGGGACAACTAGTCCTTAAAAAAACTATATACCAGATTTGGTGAAGAACTAATTGAACGTTAGTTATTTATAGGTAAAGTAAAAAGGTAACAGTCTGTAAAATTTCCCACAGCTGGGCAAAGGCCTCCTCTCCTATTAAGGAGAAGGTATGCGGCTCAATCCACCAGACTGCTCCACTATGGGTTGGCGGATAAACATGTGTCAGCATTTCTCTATTGGTGAAATATTGTTTTAAAGCATTGGCCGCTTCAATTTTCGATTGAATTAATATTTAATATATTTAATAAATGAATGCTGATAAGCAATAATGTGTCAACCCACAAAAAATCAAATTTGTTGATTGAGGTCGATACAGACACACACTATTATCTTTCTTCTTTATTTTGTTTTGTGGCTTTTAGTTGTGCCAATTGTGCACATATTATTTCGCCAATGTCACGTGGAGTGGAGAAAACACGATGGAGATTGTTCGGTGGGGTCGAGTATCCAACCTTAATTAAATTTGGAAAACACCTTAAAATAGTGTGAATTATATTATTAGTCCTTAACCTAAAACAACACGAATATAATTAAATAAATTAAATACACGCCATTATATAAATATTTATAATTTAATTAAGACAATCACACACTTTATTTACAACTTAATTTTATTAATGGGAGGGGATGAAGAAGTCTAGGACACTTAAATAAGATGTGAGATGGGGAACCTTCGTCTAAGCCGCATTCGCAAAGCGAGTGGTCACGTACCCTAATTTTTGCAAGGTTGCCTAGGAGTGCACGCATGACCAAGACGTAAACGACATATTGTAGAAGTCACCCAGCGGTCAACACGTCTAAAAAGAAAAAACCAAGGGCGTCTTGGAATTTCAGGCTGCAGACTGACATAATATTTACCTTTAACCGATTTTGATGAATTCCAAAATGATGTCCAAGATTTAGCCATACGAGTATTCGCGATAGCACCCAGATCTTGAGGGAAATTTTTGAAATGATCTAGGGAACCGAGTTGGATGGCGGACTTAGCACACGAATCAGCAGATTCGTTGCCAGGGATTCCGGAATGGCTGGGAATCCAAACTAGCGAGACCTGCAATCCCTTCCGATAACACGAGAACAAGGCCTCTCTAATCTTTAAAATAACGAAATACCTCTTTCTACTACGAAATGGGTTTTCCTTAATGGCTAAAAGGCAGCTTAAGGAGTCGGTCAATATAACAGTCCGTCTTAAGTCATGGGAGTGGGCATATAAGATGGCTTCCAATAAGGCGATCGCCTCACCAGTGAAGACTGATGATTCAGTCGGACATTTAAATTGTAAAATAATTTTGAATTTAGGGATCCAGCAGGCTGCACCAACACAGCCTTCCGGGGAGAGTTTAGATGCATCGGTATATATGAGAAGATGATCTGACCAATTTTGATGACAAATTCTATTAAAGAGAGATACGGTGTCAGGTGAACCTTTGACAAATCCAAGATTGGTTACTACGGGAGGTTGATGAACAAGGGCCTTATAAGGGATGGAAAAAAGGGGATTCATGGGAAGTTGAACACAAGGACTTAGTTTGGTAAAATGAAGAATGAAGTTAGTTTGGTAAAATGGAGGAAGCTATTAAGAAGACAGGATAAGGGCCTGTTAGGGTTCTGAATTTGGGATAGTTCGATTAAACGACACCAGAGAGGATGGGAAGAAAGCTGTAACGCCTTGCCGACAAACCGGTCACACAGATACTGTCTCCTTATTTGCAAGGGAGCATCAACGCATTCAACCTGTAGAGCATTCGTAGGTGTAGATTTCATAGCACCCAGAATGATTCTAAGGTATTTATATTGAATTTTGTTCAGCTTTTCAGATGCTGATTTGTTTATAGGATCTAAAACGAAAAGCCCATAGTCCATATGGCTACGAACTATAGCATTATATAGGAGTTTTTGTGAGTATGGGTGAGCTCCCCACCAAACGCCTGATACGGCACGTAGAACATTAATGCCTTTTTCACATTTTTTTAAGATGTACTCTGAATGAGAAACTCCGTTCAGTCGGTTATCGAGTATAACTCCTAAGAATTTAGCCTTATCTACAAAATTAATACGTTGATCCCGATCAGGAACCATTCTCTTTCTAGTAAATGTAACTGCCTGACTTTTGGCTATCGATAGAGACAGGCCATGATCAGACAGCCACTGGCCAAGATAATGCAAAGCGGAGTTGAGACGAAATGTAATATCTTCTACTGAATTTGATCGATAATAAATTGCAATGTCATCAGCATATTGTAAAATGTTGCAAAAATTATTAACAGATAGTTCGAGATCATGAGTGTAAATGCTGTAAAGCAGAGGGTTGAGGACAGAGCCCTGGGGGAGACCTTTCCAGACCAATCTGGGGGAAAGAGATGTATTTTGGTGTTTTACCACTATTGATCTGCAAAAAAGCAGATTACATATGAAGTGTATCATCCTCGGAGGCATACTCAGCTGGTGCAATTTTTGCCTGAGTGATGGGAGGAGAACATTGTCATATGCAGAAGCTATATCCAGAAAAACACCCACAAGGTACTCTCCTATTTCAAAGGCAATTCGAATATCTGTTGTAATAATGCTGAGACTATCGATAGTGCTCAAACCCTTTCGGAAGCCAAATTGAGAGGGTGAGAGAATATTTCTACTTTCCATTATCCATTCCAAACGATTCTTTAAGAGATGCTCGGTTATTTTCGCTAAAGTTGAAGACAGAGCAATGGGTCTGTAGGAATTTGAATCTGAAGGATTCTTGCCGGGTTTTAAAATGGGAATTACTATCTGAGACTTCCAAGATTCTGGAATAACACCTGACAAATAAAATTTATTAATAATATTCAAAAAGACATTTTGAGATTTTTCATTAAGGTTTTTAACAAAAGAATATGGAACACCATCTTCTCCAGGAGAGGAATCTGTGAGACCAGACAGAGCACACTGAAGCTCAGACATTGAAAAAGGGTCATCCATTTCGTTTGAAATGGATGCTAGGAGAGGAGAGAGAAATTTTTCCCGACAAGGTGCAAAGGGGGGGGGGGGGCTAATTTGTCGACAAAATCGTTAAGCCATTCAGATGGATTGTTGGAGGTAGGGTTAACAGAGTTTAGGGAACAACGAAATTTTTTAAGTTTAAGCCAGACTACGTAAGAAGGAGATCGAGGGGAAAGGGATTCACAAAAACCAATCCAACAAAGTTTTTTCTTTTAAGAAATTAGTCTCTTTAATTTTGTGTCTAACCGTTGGTATATTTGAAAATTAGAAGGGGACATAGACAGAGAATACGCATCCTCTGCCTCCGTTCGTTGTATACTTAAGCGGGTGCATTCCTCATCCCACCAGGGGGTGGAAAGCAACCGCTTTTTTGGTAAATGTTTTTTGGGGAAGTTAACATCTGCCGCAGTTTGAAGAGCCTTAAAAAATGTTTCATAATAAGAAATGACATTCTCGTCATCTTCCAAATCAGACAGGCAGTCCAACATGGCATCAACAGAATTAGCAAAGTCAGACCAGTCTACATTTTTAAGGGAGTATTTTAGGAGGGGATTCGGGGTATTAGAAGGAGTAGAATTTTGATTTAGAGAAAGGAGAATAGGGAAGTGGTCACTGCTGTAAGTGGATGGAAGGACCTTCCAGGAAAGTTGAGAAGCAAGAGAGGGGGAGGATAAGGAGAGGTCTACTGCGGACTTAGGGTTTTGTGAGGGGTATACCCTACGAGACGGCGAACCATCATTGAGGATGCATAGGTTTACATCATCAATAATTTCCACCAACAAGAGCGCAAAACCATCACAGGAGTGGCAGCCCCATGCCGTATGGTGGGCATTGAAGTCACCTAAAACAAGGATAGGATGAGGAAGCATAGAGAAAATAGAATTTAGATCAGGGATTAGAGAGGGGGATGGGTGGGGAATATAAAGAGATAGAAAAGAAATGTTGAGGGATCTAACAGCAACAGCATTAAAATGTTGGTTAGATGGGAGGGGAATTTGGGAGTAAGGTATTGGATGACGGACAAAAAGGGCACAACCTGCATACCCATCACTCCTGTCATCCGTCAAACAGGAAAAACCTGGAACTCGAAACCGAGAACCAGGAATTAGCCATGTTTCCGAGATGGCAACAATGGAGGGACTATGCAGATTAATTATAGAGAGCAATTCATGTTTTTTGGGTCGGATACTTTTACAGTTCAACTGAAGGAAGCTGGTTGGGGCCATTTTTAATAACATGGATTAATTGGGAAAGGTTTTCGGCAACGTTGGACGGTAAAGGTATGTCACTACATGAAGTGACTATAGAGAGGATCATTTGGGAAAGGAGTTCCAAAAGATTTGTGGTTTGGTTGGAAGGAGGAGTGTCCTTATTGTTAGGAAGGGCACAAACATTAGGAGTAGATGAGGAGCAGTTGCCAATTATGGCTTGGTGGGCATGCTTATCAAAGCCTTTCCCAAGAGGAACTCTGGGACGGGCCTGACGGACTATAGTTTGGCGATAGGAATGCGCGGATTTACTTGGAGAGGAATTTGCTTTATAAGGACTGGGAGCAATATAAATTGGGGAGGAAAACATCTCTTTTGCAATCTCTGCATAGGATCTACGGACAGGAGGAAATCTAGCGGACGCTTCAAGGTAGGAAATATTGTCTGATGCCATTACTAATTTAATAGAGTGTTGACGCGAATACTCGGGACAATCCTTATCTGAGGCAAAATGTTTGCCTGAGCAATACAAACATGTGGCATTGTCCTTGACAACGTCACATGACTCACAGGTGTGTTGTTGGGCGCACTTATAACATCTTGGTTAGATCTACACTGGGTTTTTACATGACCATAGCGACAGCAGCTTAAACACATGATGGTTGGAAGGTTGTAGGTTTCCACGGGGAGAGAAGTATGATATGAATAAACTTTAGAAGGCAACATTTGCCCTCTGAAAGTTAGGACGATAGACTGGGTAGGAACCCAGGAGACAACTCCCTCATTAGATGTTTTACGATTTAAACGTCTCGCTTTCAGAACTTCACCACAGCCAGAGGGAACATCTAATGAGTCGACAAATTCCTCCATCGACCAATCCACGGGAACGCCTTTTACTAGACCCATTCTAGTGATATTATAGGTGGGGATAACAGCAGAATATTTAGAAAGGCCTAAAACAGGATTATTTAAAAAGTCATTAGCTGCCTGCGCAGATGAAAACTCAACAGATATTTTGTTTCAGCCAATGTTTTTTACACCATCATTAACAATGGAACTAATTTTATTTTTATGCAGAAACTGCCCAAATTTGATAGCCCGCACAGTAGTTCCTGCTGATGGGTCTACTACTTCCCGCGACACTTGAATAATGAAGGGACCTTTGTCATCTCCAGAGTATTTTTTGGGACCTTCGGAAAAGCAGGGATTGACATATAGGGATTGGATTGACGGGTTACCGGTAGAAGGATGAACCAATGTTTTCTTTGCAATTTTGTATCAGTCAAAGCATTTTCATTTGGGCGTTTGCGGGAGTCGGTTGAAGAATGAGGAGAGGACGGGTTGCAATTATTATCTGATCCTCCAGGATCAGGAGGATCAGGAGGTCGATCGACCTCCATATTAGCTTAAAAAATTACTTATAACAAATTATACTTATATACTACTTAAAAAATAAATAATAGCTAACTACAAACACTTACCACAACCGAAATGTTAGTACAACTCGATATTAGTTAAAAACAAACTATTTTCACAGTGAATAAACAACAAAATCCGAAAACAAAACAACAAAATCTCTCTAATACGTGTGTCAACCAAAGCCAACGCAAGCGAAAAAAAACGATATAATTTCTATTTTTAAACAAGTAATAAAAGTAAATTTCATGAAGGCTTGTTTTAATTTCTGTTTGACGTAACAGTCCACACACTATTATATGGATGTTGATAAGTAATAATATGTCAACCCACAAAAAGTCGACTTCGGAGATATTGATGTATCATTATACTGCATCATCTATTTTACATTATTCAGAAAGAAATTAAATTCATATAAATTAAATAAGTACGAAAAAAAGTTTCTTAAATAATTGTTTCGGTTTCCATTTGGAATTTTCCATTTGGCGTTCAATATTTTCCAATTTATACAATAATCTCAAATATTTGAAAAACTTTTTATTATGATATATTAAATATACATATCAATAAGCCTTTAATTCATTATATTTTTTATAAAATTAAGAATAGAAAAGTTGGATATATACTTCTTCAAACATATTTGTTAAGAATAGGTTTGTCATCTTTAAACGCCATTTTCTGAAAATGAAGTCCATGTGGCTTGACACAGTATTGCTTATCAGTATCCAATTTGTATATACATATATTTCTTTTTAATCTATTATTATTTCTCTCCTGTAACTAAGGTTGCCTGGAAGAGATCGTTGTTTTAACGATAAGGTCGCCTCTTGTACTTTTTATGTTTTATGTATTTCCTTTTGTATATTTTTGCTGGTGTACAATAAAGAATATTCTATATATCTATTTACTTTTGGGGATGAAGGGAATACGTTCTGGTAATAATTCAAATAAGTTGTTTGTGGAGATGAGAGGCTAATCTTGCATCTCGGAAGTGGAACTCTCCAATGCTGACTAGTAACCGTATGAGTTTAGACTTATTTGTTTTGTGTTGACGAAATTTATGGGGATAATGAAATGTGTAATAGGTGAATAGTACGCTTAAGAAAAAACATTAATAATACGTAGTTTAAATGAAACAACAAATAACACGCTTTTCGTACTTTCAAAAATTATTAAATAATTATACATATGTCACTTTTACTGTGAAATATACTAAATATTAATTGAATTTTACAAGTTTTCATGTCATATATCCGCTTTTTTGTTAGAGTACCAGTACATGCACTTTTAGCATAGGCTAAGGGTTAAGTGGGGGTTGGATAATTTTGCTATTTTAATATAACATCTTCGCCGAGTTGATTATTCGCTTCACACTATTCAACAGATCAACAATGTAATGTTGAACTATTATTCAAAGTCCGATGGAAACCAACCAAGCTGGAATACTTCTTGGCGCCTCTTTAAAAACCAAAATATTATCTACAATCAATATAAAATGTCTTTATAAATACTGCTAACCGTCACTATAAACTGTCTCGTGAGAACGCAAATCCCGAGCGGAGTAAATGCAGGAATGTTGTGGACAAACTGGTCGTGGTAGCGAGATAACTCGTCTCTAAACTCCTTCTCATACGACGCGCACATCAAATCACTGACGAGGTTCTGAACCACCTGAAACTGATTAAGGAAATGGAAAAATATATATTCATTGTTTATTTACCACTTTTCCAAGATCTTTCTTTAATTGCTGTCACGAGCCATCTGATGTACAAAGATGGTTAAGAATCAAAGATTTTCAATAACAGCCTGTTATCAGTACGTACATACTGGCTATTTCTGAGATTAGCGCGATTAAATAAAGCAACAGACTTGACAGCTTTATAATAATTATTTAGTATATGCTACAGAATTTTGGATGTATAGTCTATTTTTCTTCACTTGTCTTATTTATCAGACAAATAAGAGTTAGATAAGAAATTATCGATTGAATGATTGAACTGAATCATTTTTTTATAATGCAAAATTGTAATAATAATTCGTGATTTTCGTCCAGTATTGTTACCATATAAAGGCAAGTAAAGAAATAGACAATACAGACAGACGTAGGTGCGTACTTCTTGCTGTGTCTTGTGGCAGGGCTCCACGAGGAGGATTAGGAAGGCAATTTTATATAAGCCCCATAATATGCACGAACCAAACTGAACAATTGCGATGTACGAATATTTATCTGCAACTAATAAAATGTGTGTAATCGAATTTGCATTCCTCATATTAATTTATTAATAAAAAAACAATAAAAATATTAAAAGAAGAAAAGAATTAAACAAAGAAAAATTAAACTATATAAAACCTACAAATCTGTCGATGTCATTGCAGTGAAGCAAAGTGGCCAAAACACTGGCGGCATTGCCCCTTTGAATGGCCAAACTGATATGTTGGCAAAGGTAGGCGCCAGCTCTCCAGTCACTTGTAGACTCGAAGAGGCGGGAAGATAATTCTTGGTAGAATCTTTTGGCTTCCTCGCCCCAGGACACCATGGCTTCAACGGCAAAGAGCACAAATACGAAATTCCTTTGAATGTTTTCATACTTGCGCCGTTTGAAATTTTCAGTGGTAGTAGCCGCCGCTCCCGCTGTTGCAGAAGTCCCTTGCATATGTGATGCGGCCAATGTGTCAACGCAGGTAGCATCCCATACCAGGGACTTTCCCAACTTCCATGGAACGAGCGTCATTCCATCTGGTCTCTTGCCATCACTGCGAACTAGACCATTAGGTTCTAGAGCTGATGGAATTTTAGCGGTAAGAAAAGTCCGATGAAGGATACCGTACAGGGAAACATGACAGGAGAACCGGCCAGCGCTTTTGGCGCACGATAAGCCATGGTGTCCATATTCGTCCACTGCCTCACCACAGTGACATCGATGTGGATGATAGATTTTGGCGCCCAATCGAAGACCAACTGAGACAGTTAAGGTTAAATGATCTAGTAGGGTGCCAACATGAGGAGATGGGAGAGCATGAAGCCAGTAGCCAGATTCTCTCGTAGACACGGCAAGGAGACGAGCTCGATCTTTGGCAGAAGGTGCATTTTCAATTAATGACTTTAGCCCATCCGCACAAAGTAATTCATCCCACTGCCTTTGATAGAAAACGGTTACTGGTTCTTTGCTAGGACATAATAAATGAAATACTTCTCTAGCTTCATCCAAGTACGACAACTCTGTGGAACCCAGAAAAGGGCTAATAATGTTCCCAAAGAGTTTAGCCGCACTGTAAGCAGAAGCCAGAAAAGCAGGTAACGATACACTCGAAATTTTACGTATGCCTAAACCGCCATATCTAATTGGCAAAGAAGCCTGCTCCCAAGCCGTATCCAATAAATCACAATTTAGAATTTTGGTTAGTACTTCTCTAATAATGTCGTCTAAATGTAAAAGTAAATCTTTAAATTTCCAAAGCGGGGAGCAGCGTAGAAAATATGCGAATTTTGGGTCAAAAAGACAATACCTAAGTATAAAAAGAGCCATGTGGGAATTTATTAGATGAAGATGGTCAGAAACTTCATTAAATTTAATTGTCTGATCAAATATAAATTTTGGGATAGCAGCATCTAAAACGGGTGCGCCTAGGAGGTGTAGTGAGTCCTCATTTAAAATTTTGATTACCGGAGCCAAAGTATTAAACTAATTTATAATAAAATATTTTCTAGACGAAGAGATATGATTCGGAATAAATAATTCGCATTTTGATGTGTTAAACTCTATTCCGATATTGGAAAAATTTTCGATTAGTTTTGAAAAATCATCTAAATCGGTTGTCACTTCACCACCTAAAGTTCTGTCATCTAAATACCAAATATAAAATTTTGAATTTAAAGATGTAATAAGCGGATGAATAGCCAAACTAAAAATTGCAGGTCCTAACGGGTCTCCTTGTTGACATCCCACAGCAGAATTGAGAACATTATTATGATACATTAATTTAGAGTTTTCCCCGTAACACTGCCAAATATATGGGTATATTTTTGGAATTTTGTTTTTAACTTCAGAGAGGAGTGCACTACGACATATGAACGGCAGCTTCGCACCCACCTTTACTTCCAAAGCCTAACTGTACGGGTGGAAACATATTACCCAAAATGGGTGTTATGTTGCGACAACAAATTTTGGAGACGACGCAACGGATGGTAGGACCTACCGCTATCGGTGGGATACCACCATCCTTTTTAATAAGGGCCCAGAGGTTCGCACCATAAAGTACTCCTACTATCGCCTTGGGTATCATGTTTACTAGATCCGTGATTGATTTCAGACGAGTCCTGCCAGCATCACCATTTGAGCCAGATAGAGAATAATAGACGGGCTGCCCCCTTAAAGTCACCGTCACTAATTTTATTTTCGATATGCTTCATCGAGTTGAACTTTTTTCTTCTTATCGATTGTTTCTTGGGAAACATTTAATTATTTGCAATTTTATTACAGTTATGTTTTATTTTTTTAGTAAGTGAGCCTGGATCATTTTGAACAACGTTTAGAACTTTATAAGCAAAGGTGAGCAAATGTTCCCAACAAGTGGCGTTATTGGAATTAATAACATCGTTAATTACCTTCGTAAGGGCGACGGCAACTTGTGTCCTCGATCCTCTAGGTATCCGCTTTATTACTGGAAAATTTGCTTTAAAAGCGCTTAAACGATTCCATAGAGGATCTAGATCAGTAATAGAAGTTGATGGACATGGGTCAAAATGGGTCTGCGAATTCGATTTATGAGTTTTTCGTAGATGAATATTTAAGCCCCTTTTATTTTTAAAATAACGAGGTTGGGAACATTGCTCACATTTAAATAATTCATCTAGCGATATATTATCCCCACATAAGGGAGAAGTCATAGGCGCAAGATTAGAATAAAAAGGAAAATAATATAAATCAAAATTGATTAGGTGAAAATAAAATATGACTAAAACTATTAGACACAAACAAATTAAATAAATAGTAACAATAATAGTTATTTCTAAGTATATGTACAAAAATAAGTGATTTATTGTCCGCTAATAATGTTAATAATAAATAAATACCACTGTTCGGATATATGAAAAGAAACTGGTTGACGTAGAAAATGAATTTTTCTTATTTCTTGTTTCTATTATCATTATAACATTTCTCCGATAACAGGAGAATCAAAACATTTTGTGACAATATTGAAAAATTTCTTGACGATTTATACAATTATACGACCAAGTCAAAAAAATAAAAACTATATAATGGAATCGTTTAAGGGATATTACTGTTGTTTATTTTTATGTCCACTTTAAAAACGATTTTTAACGTGAAAAAATAGTAATTCATTTGCAAAAAATAACAGGAATAAAAATATTCAAAATAAATAATTATTTTTCATGTCGACATGTTATGTGTCAATGTTCTTACTTCATTATATTAGTACGATTCGCATTCATTATATTAGTACGATATACTTGGATTGCCAAATCTATAACCACAGTGAAAAATTGTCAAAGGACTTTCCGGATCGATTTTCACGAACTATTTTACCAAAAACTAATGATACAGTTTTGGTTTTCATATCCATCTGTTGACAGGGAGAAATCGATATTGTGCCAATCAGTCACAAATGTTCTAACGTGTTATACCTATATACAGGGTGCCAGGCAGGTCGATACAAACTTTTGGAGATTTGGAGAAGAGGTAATTTAGAGTCTATTTAACGTCATTTATCTTAGTAACACGTTTTACAGTTTTTGAGAAAATCGCGATTTTGTACTTATTTAGGAAAACTCCACTTTTCCGTCTTTAAACGCTAGTAATACAAAAATGAATACTGTTTTTTTTTCTTTTTCTTATGATTTGTTACTCTGATAAGTAAGTGTTCCGTACCACCTATTCATTAATATTAAATTAAGTTAAAAACATTAATAAAATTGCTTAGAATGTAGCCAAAGAGATTAGTGTCAAAGTTGATAAGAATTTCAAAGGCATTTTTTTATTAAAAATAAAACAGTGCAAGTTGTTCAGATACTTTTAAAAACTTCCCTGATTTATGCTCTTTAAAATGGTATAAGTACCACATTAAACATATTTTGTCGTTTAACACAATTCGTATTTTAGCCGATCAACAACTGCAATAAATTAAATTATATGTTGGAAAAGGGTTCAAGTTATGTCATTTAAAGTACAATTTTACGACTATAAATTAAATCTCTAAATTAAAAACTGTTATTTATCCTAAATTTTCAAAATGTTCACCCTGATTTCTAATGCATAAACGAGCCCGACGCCTAACTTCTTTTGTAGAAATTTTTAAAGTAATTTCTTCTTTCATAATTGCAAATGCTTCATTTATTTTTTTAATTAAGTGCTCCCGACTTTGGATTTCTGTGTCGTAGCTTTTGCGTGTCCCCAGATGTGAAAATCTAAAGGTGTTATATCCGGTGACCTAGCAGGCCATGGCATTGGCCCACCTCTGCCTATCCAAGAATTTGGAAATATGTTATTTAAATAATTTCTAACAATATTACTGTAACATGCTGGGCAACCGTCGTTTTGAAAAAATATTAAATTAGGCAAATCACACTGTAAAAATTCCAAATAGTTATTACTATTAAGATTAGCTAGCAGAAAATCTGGTCCAACTAAAGCTTTACCAATAACACCAGCCCACACATTTACTGAAAATTTTGTTTGAAATGAAACTTGTTTCTTCATATGTGGATTGGCACCTTTATACCTGCTCCTTCGTAAATCTTGATTCATGAGTCCATAATATTCTTTTAAGGAACCAGGACTCTTCAATGTCAGCATTTAGCAAAAAGCGACAGAATTCTATCCTTCTATCAGGATCGCGGTCCTCCAAGTCATGTACCTTTCTGTAATGGAAAGGGTACTTTTTTTCTTTGTGCATTACAGACCACGTTTTCCATTTTGATAAATTGATGTATCTTGCTTCCTTTCTGGTACTGGTCCCTGGATCTTCTTCAAATGCTTGCAATACTTGATCGTCGATACCTGGATCGTAACCGGAACTAGTTCCAGGTTCATTGCGATGCATATTACCTGTTTCAGACGTACGACGATATGTGTTTATAAACACTCGGATGTTGAGAAGTCTACTAGTTGGAAAGTGTTCCTGGTATAATCTACGAGCTTCAGATGCATTGCCGTCCGCTCTCCCATACATACAGCATATAACATATTCGGTATTGCTAAAGGAATTCATACTAAATACTATATATTATTTTTTTCACAACAAGAAAATAATGACAATTTTCGCAAATAGCACATGAAAACAATTATCGATCGCAATTATTGTCATAATTTGAAGCGCGCCAACCATGTTTTTTTTTTTTGTGATTTTATTAATCGAACTTCTTTGATTTTAAATGGTATTTGTAGTATTACTCTATGAATTATTGCGCTATCTTCGTGTGTGATATACCATTAGAAAGTGTATAAAACGAAAACGTTTTTAAGAGTATCTGAATAACATAGATTGCTTTATTTATTATAAAAAATGACTTTGAAATTGCAATTAATTCTGACCTTAGTCATTTTGGCTACATTCTAAGCAATTTTATCAATGTTTATTACTTAATTTATTATCAGTGAACAGGTGGTACGGAACACTTACTTATCAGAGTAACTAATTATAAAAAAGAAAAAAGAAATAATCATTTATAATTGTTTTATTAACGTCAACAGACGGAAAAGTGGAGTTTTCCCAAAAAAGTACAAAATCGCGATTTTCTCGAAAACTGTAAAACTTGGTACTAAGATAAATGACGTTAAATAGACTCTAAATTACCTCTTCTATCACGTCTCCAAAAGTTTGCATCGACCCGCCTGGCACCCTGTATCTATACTTATAATAAAGCTGTAGAGAGGTCAATTCTGTACATGAAATATATTTTCAAAATAACTATCAGGGGGTGATTAGTGATCGATACTGATGCCAAAAAGGCAATCAGTAAAATTTTTGTCTGTCTGTCTGTCTGTCTGTCTGTCTGTCTGTATGTATGTTCCTTATAGAAACAAAAACTACTGGACGGATTTTAACGAAACTTAGTACAATTATTCTTCATGCTCCTGGGCAGGTTATAGTATACTTTTCATCACGTTACAATCAATAGGAGCAGAGTAATAAAGGGAAAACGGGAGACTTTACTCCAATTTTTAAGCTTCCGTCGCCTATGCAGCCTTAATGGTTAAAGTTACATAGAAATCGTGTATGACGAAAATATTCTACATAAAATTTCCTAAAAAATATCCCACAACAGCATATGTCTATCTTTTATGGTTGACTCACAATAACACGTGTAACTCCTGATAGGTTAGCAGTTCGGAGAATTCTGATTATATTTGTTTACTCTTACGTTTATAATACTCTCACTCATCACTAATTTATAAAAAGTTAACATTATTACCTATAAAATAAAAAAAAAATCATAGAAATCAAGTATTGTGGATTGACATATTATCTTCTTCTATATCTATCTATACTTATAATAAAGCTGTAGAGAGGTCAATTCTGTACATGAAATATATTTTCAAAATAACTATCAGGGGGTGATTAGTGATCGATACTGATGCCAAAAAGGCAATCAGTAAAATTTTTGTCTGTCTGTCTGTCTGTATGTATGTTCCTTATAGAAACAAAAACTACTCGACGGATTTTAACGAAACTTAGTAATATTATTCTTCATACTCCTGGGCAGGTTATAGTATACTTTTCATCACGTTACAATCAATAGGAGCAGAGTAATAAAGGGAAAACGGGAGACGTTACTCCAATTTTTAAGCTTCCGTCGCCTATGCAGCCTTAATGGTTAAAGTTACATAGAAATCATGTATGACGGAAATATTCTACATAAAATTTCCTAAAAAATATCCCGCAACAGCATATGTCTATCTTTTATGGTTGACTCACAATAACACGTGTAACTCCTGATAACTCACTCATCCCTAATTTAAAAAAGTTAACCTTATTACATATTTAATAAAAAAAAAATCATAGAAATCAAGTATTGTGGAATGACATATTATATTTCTCTATTAAATTACGATGGTTAATCTGTCTGTCACATCAAAACCACTGAACCCTGTCGAAAGACATACGCTACTTTTTTCGAAAAACGACGAAAACGCGGACGAAGTCGCAGGCAAAAGCTAGTATAAAATAAAAATCATTTAAATTTTTACAAACCCATAGATGGATACGAAGATAAAATATAAAAAAGATTTTCCATAATATCCACTATCCAGGCAACGAGTGAGATAAACACCAAGGCACCTTCTCCGGTGTTAATGCTCCTCACCAGCTCGCATATCGACATGTAAGTGCGGCAGAGGCGACGTACCGTTATATGAGCGTTTGACACTGATCTTGTTTTCATCGAATCTGCATTTAGTGTACAAAGGTTAATAACGTATTTTTTAAATCGAAATAATGCTATATTAAACGTTAGTTAAGAGCCGAGATGACCTAGTGGTTAGAACTCGTCGATTTCAACCTATGATCCCGGGTTCAAACCCCGACTACCACCGCCGATTTTTCAAGTGCCAAATTTGAATTATGTCGTGAAACCTGCATGTGCCCTAAGAAATTCGGACACATGTATATCCGCCAACCCGCAGTAGAGGGGCGTCGTGGATTAAGCTCTAAACCTTCTCCTTAATAGGAGAGGAGGTCTTTGCCCACCTGTGGGTCATTTACAGGCTGTTACTTTACTTTAAACATTAGTTTGGTATCCAATAAACAATTTAGCGCCTTTAAAAGATTTATGCTGGCTGTATTCGAAGGATTTTTATAACTTAAAGTTTTTCAAATTCAAGTACAGATACTTAAATTGGTATACTACCTTGTAAGAATCTGTACTTGAATTAAGATGAGGAGTCAAAAGAAGATTTTGTTACTCCACGTCATTCGAGAAATAAAAATGAGATACTCTATAACAACTAAAATTATCTTCACCGATTAAGTAAGCCTTATTAGCCTTCTGTCCCGTTAAAGTTCCGTAACATATCCTTGAGAAATGGACGCTGATAAGCAATACTATGTCAAGCTACGCGGACTTCATTTTGACAAAATGGCGTCTAAAAATGTCTGAACTTATACTTTAATAAATTTGTTTGAAGACGTATAAATCTATTTTTTATTTTTCATTTTGATAAAAGATTAAATTAAAACCAGATTGATTGATATTATAAAGTTATATATTAATTATTATAATAAATAGCAAAATATGGAACGAATTTGAAATTCGAAACATTAAATTAAGAAACCTTTTTTGTTCTCATTTAGTTTAAATGGCTTGATTTTTTTTTTGAATAGTGGTAAATAGGTGACGCATTATAAGAACACAACAATATCTCTAAATTAAACTTTTTGTGAGTTGACAAATTATTGCTTATCAGCATTCCAATGGAACTATATGAAGTTTTTGTTGCTGTTCGTAAATGATTTGATATTTTTATAACACGTAATTGTTATGTGGCCAGATGGAACAAGCAATCATATTCTAACATTGAATGAACTAAACTCTCTTTTTCCTGGATCTGGTACCACAGCACCTGTCTTCGCCAACCCTATCGTCTCTTAAAGATCTCCTAGTTCCTGTGGTAAAATCACGATGTGTATGTGTCTCAGTTTACTTAATTTTTCTTTGTATTTATTTCATTTGTCTGTTTTTTTCATAGTTATCGTTAAATGGAATGGTTGTCGTTTTAGAAATAATTTTCTTTTCTATCTTCTTCCGATTTTCTATTGAAGTTTACTCTGATTGTATTATCCATACTAAAAAGGCATAGGTCTAAGTTACCAATTTATCTAGAAATATTATATACAACCGTATAGCTTAAGTTTGTAGATTAGACTGCGTAATCGTTCATTCAGAACACCGAGAGTGGCGTTCACGGAGCCCACGACGAAGACGAACTGCATCACCACTAGTAAGTGGATGGAATGTTTGATATAAAAGCCAGCTGCTGAAATCATTTGTAATGCTAAAACAAATAATTATCAGAATTATTATAAAATTTGTGCCGGCGCCCTCTTTAACGTGGACATTTGAAGGTTTAGTTTTGACTGACTGTTGCTTAATAACTTTTTGACTGACTGAGATATTTCTTATTATTATTATGTAAGTTGTAATAGGAAAGTCGAAAGCTTATATTATAAAAACTATTTGTAGATAAACTTAATTTAATAACGAATAAGTGAAATTGAAAATGCGGGATAAATCATTAACTTATATAAATTGTAATTAATCATTTTCGTTTTTTAGAAAACTGTATGTAACGCCGTTCGTTTGCGTTTGTATACAGTATAAATAGTGAACGTAAAAAAATTACGTAATTTTAAACAGATCTGGATGCTGATAAGCAATAATGTGTTAACCCACAAAAAGTCAAATTCCGAGATATTGTTGTATTTTGATACTGCGTCATGTATTTAACATTATTCAAAAAAAATCAAGGCATATAAACTAAATAAGAATGGAAAAAATTTTCTCAATCATTTGTTTCGAACTTCAAGGGTATTCGATATTTTGAAATTCATACAAAAATCTCAAATATTTGAAAAACTTTTTATTAGATAATATATTATATATATTAATCCAATTTTTATTATGTAAACGTTTCATTAAAAAATAAAAATAGATAAATAATTCTTTAAACATATTTATTGAGAATAGGTTTGACATCTTTAGGCGCCATTTCCTCAAAATAAAACCAATATGGCTTGACATAGTATTGCTTATCAGCGTTCATCTATCAAATATTAATCACGGAATTCAACAACATTAACACAAAATCGGTATGCTATTTAAATAGTTCAGTAACTTGTACCATCTACTCGATTCTTGCAAGGCATTTCGCTGGTTTGCAAGAATATCTTCAGGCCCGCGCCGCCCATTCAAAGTCGAGCGATGCACGACTGCGCTGAGTCAAAATGGCGCCGGGCCTATACTTAAAATTTTCAAATTTTTATTATTTACATTGGGTTTCGTATTAAAAACTTCGCGGAAAAGACTTGTTGATTGGACTAAACCATTTTCTACTTATATCGCCATACAAAAAAGGCGCATATAAGACAGTTGCACGACGGCGCCGATTAGGCTTGGCGCGGGCCTGAATATCGTAGTAATTCAAAATTCTAACAAATATAACTAAGTATGACAAAAGACCATAAACTTTTGATGTTTTATCATGTAAAGAGTTGCGATGATGAATTTTCTTTAGATCAATAAAGTTGTGACATCAGGGGTTCGTTAAAATTATGCAGCTACGCACCAACACATTAATAAAAAAATTTAAAAACCCCGTGTCTTAATTCATCATTTTAGTTGCATCGATATCTTCGAATTATCATTTCTCGAAAAGCAGCGATTTGTAATTTCAGGAATGGTTAAGGGTACGAAGGTCAGTGTCGCTGTTTGACTATGGAGACGCCTCATCGCCTCCCATTAGTTTTATTCGTATGAAAATTAAGTATACCTACATTTTTCAAATCCAGGTATATAGGTCTGAATTATCAATTTGTGGTATGTCAACCATCCATATTGTATGACAGGAATTAATAGGAATCCCCAAAAAATTATTATGGATTTTTTTATTTTAAAATTTAAATAACTTCTTTCTAACTCATTGTGTATCTGTAAGAATACAAATTTTATTTATTAGTTTGTATTGTTAAATTGTTTTAAACATATGTAATTCTGTTTTGAGTTAACGAAACTAACACATTCGTGTTGACGAAAAACGATGGTTTTTTTCTTACTATATTCTTATTTAGGATGTTCTGTTTAGAGTGTAAGGAATGAAACGTAAAAAGAGACTGAATTTAAAAAAAAATTAGAACCAGATACTCCAAAATCCAGCGTTTCTCTAATTTCTCTATATGGCAATGTCATTTATTCCCTGTATATTAACATATCATTAAAATTAAACATTTAATGACAGCCTCAAATCTGTGTTTAAAACTATTTTTCAATAAATTTATATATATATATATAAATATGTTTTTAATTTTTTCCTACTATATAAAAATAAAATAACAATGTAAATTTTGCTCTGTTGGTAGCCACTTAAAGATGCCGAATGCTTTTTGAATTTCGTCCTTTATTGCCATTGCTTCAAAAATGCCGTTAGGCGAGAAACATTTACATAAGTTGTTTGTGATTGCTTTAGTAAGGTTATTAGGTTTCAGAGTTGTTTTATGTCACTTACGATAATAAAACTTACAATTTTTGCGATAAGAGCGATATGCACGTCGTAAGCAGTTACAAAAGCTGTAAATATCAAAAATTAGTACATTTTTTCTAATTTAAAGCAATGAAAATTGACTTATGTAAATCTTTATGAAAGTGTGAGAGCAAAACTTATAAGTGTTATTTGCGCCGTATTCCTTTGCAGTCGTAAGCTGGCTCTTGATGTATTCATGAATACATAATTATTAATAGGTTTCTCTAAAATGTCTACACTCTATAATTATCTAGACTATGAGCTACCTGCTGCTAGATTCTTTTTGAATACTGTCAGGTGGAGCTGGTGAAAAGAACACTTCAATAATTGACAGCCCTGCATCGGAAGAACCAATATGTTGGAGATGGATATAACCAGTTCATATTAGGTTATTGTAACTTGGATACATCACGAATTGACCTTTACTATATTCGTAACTTCAAAGTGTCAAATATAAACTTAAAAAAAGACTTGTAAATATATTTATTACAATTAAACTAAAATGCAATAAATGTTTTCTATATCGTCTTAAAGTCAGTGCCAATATATGATGCGTAAAAAGTTTTACTTGACACCGATTGCGAATTCTAACCTAACCTAATTTAAACTAACCTAACCTAACATAACTTACCTCTTCAATTTTATTCAAATATGATATGAATCGTTTCATTTTATTTATGCCTTCGAAAGCTGTCATAATAGGTACAGTCGAAGACGTTATCGTAGTTACAATATTGTATGTTAATTCAATGAATGACATCTGCGAATTTAGTATTTTTATAACTTGTAACCCTTGTAAGCTTACTGAAACAAATAATGAATAAATAACATCTTCACCTACATAGCATTTTGGAACAGGTTACTGATTTTTACAAACACCGATTGTCACTGACTTCGGCAACCCATAGGGGCAAGACAGTAAAGATTTTAAGTAGAATATTATCTACGCCACCTCTCACGATCATTATCAGGTAATTGTGATAACAATCATGACCGTACCTACTTTGTGAGGCACGTTAGCAGACCTACTAGGTGAAATAGACCAAGAAACAAATATTTTTATATTTAATATACACATACAAATGTCTTATATCTTAAAATAACATATAACGTAAAGCATTTTAAAATAATTTAAAGATCTTTAATATTAAAATTACTTACGAATTGTAAGTATGAAAATTCGGCCCATAATTGCGTGTTTTCGCGACACAGAGACGATGTAACCAGAGTTATCTAATTTTTGTCTACGGAGAGATGAAGTGCGTAAAGGAAGTGTCAAATTGCCTAGCGGCGAGAGGCGCAGCGGTGCGACGCCCAACGCGCTTGACACGCGGAGCACTGTCGCCAGCGTGCCGCTCACATTGCACGTCTCAGTGTCACCCATATCTTCACTACGATATTGAAATGCTTATGTGAAACTTTAGTGTATGTTTCAAACGGTAGTCCGATAATAGCATCTATGTGGCTAAGACGTCTGACCACGATAAACACTCACATCATAATCAAGAGAAATAAATATTAAATTTTACTTAAACATAATTAGTAAACAAATGTATGTGCATTGAGTTAAAATAGATAGCATCGGTGGTCTTTTATGATCGATATAGATAACATACTATTATTTAAGGTAATACGCGTGAATTATTCTTATATAACGACATTAATAAATGATACAATGTAATGTAATGTTTTACTAACTTAAAAATGATTACCTTAATAAAATTGACCGAACGGAATATACCTGTACCGAGATTGACAGATGAGGATTGTATACCTAAATATTTGCCCTCCCAACACGAATTACTTGAATTAACAACACACCACTTGGTTTCTGCATGTGTCGGGAGAGATTCTGACACATGTATATCCGCCAACCCGTAGTGGGGCAGCGTGGTGGATCAAGCTCTAATTTGATTTGATTTGCTAAAGCAAAAAGTTTTCCATTTAATTGGTTATTCTTTTATTCATGCTAAAGTAACCATAGTGTCTGTATTAAGGCTTCCAACCTCCTTACATTTACGAGTTGGTGGCGTGTTATTATAAAAGCGGAACAGTTCTTAATAGGTTAATGCTTTACCGGCACACAGAGATTTTAAATAATGCAATTTTTGTACTTCATCTAATTATTTTTGTATGATGGATGTAAGTAAGGCACGAAAAGAAGACCAATCAGTATACTTTCCTGAGAAGGTTGGTATATTTATTGTTGGTACCGTAACTTCTTCACTTGTTGTAGTTTTGCAGTCATAAAATAATTTTCATATTTATATTTATCGGTATGAAATAATGAAAGAACTTTTGCAATAAGAACATTGTTCACGCGTATTGTACATTGTTACAATTGTATCGGTACAATTGTATATATTTTAAAAATACTCTAATACAAACTTTAGTACGTTGTTAGTCCGCCATTTTACAAAGTTTATAATCATTACGCACTTTTTAATGTCTACACAGAGACGTATCGTTTATATATATATATATATATATATATATATATATATATATATATATATATATATATATATATATATATATATATATATATATATATATATATATATATATATATATATATATTGTTGGTACCGTAACTTCTTCACTTGTTGTAGTTTTGCAGTCATAAAATAATTTTCATATTTATATTTATCGGTATGAAATAATGAAAGAACTTTTGCAATAAGAACATTGTTCACGCGTATTGTACATTGTTACAATTGTATCGGTACAATTGTATATATTTTAAAAATACTCTAATACAAACTTTAGTACGTTGTTAGTCCGCCATTTTACAAAGTTTATAATCATTACGCACTTTTTAATGTCTACACAGAGACGTATCGTTTATATATATATATATATATATATATATATATATATATATATATATATATATATATATATATGTGTGTCAGCAATGCTGACAACACACATTTTAAAAAATACTTTGGAGGCGCCCCCTCCCTCGTATAGTATAAAATTGAAAATAAAAAAACCAACAATCTATTCATTAAGACCATTTCAATGAGCCTTAAAACGAATACTTATAAATCTGCTGTTACTTTGTGAGGAGTTGTGCATCCTAATCATGCAGGTAATACAAGATATTTTATAGAAATTCATGAAGACCATACTGACCCTCAGTATGGTGAAACATAAAACTACCGATTTTGAAGTTAAAAAATACTGTCTTAAAGATTTGCTGATAAATTCTACACGGAAATCGAACTTGGTAATTATGTAACCTGTATGTCTATCACGTCACCCTCAGTATGTAGTAACACACTACAATTCTTTACCTTATTTAGTCTGTTAGAGTGCACTTTCAGTACTGAAATGGTAATTACATTGTTCGATACTCGAATAAATCTAAAAGTATTCCGCGTGTTACACGTAATGAGACATATGTACAACGAAAATTCATGTCTGAACCATGTTTGATGTAGATTTAAATTGTTTCCAGTTTATCTCTAACGAATCTTATGATAGCTATCGATATATGATTAATACATTATGGCAAGGTTCTACAGTTGCTGACAGACAGAAATGGTATCGTGTACTCGCATAGCAGTAGAGGATGTCCTAGTGGTTTGAACACGTCGATTTCAACCGATGGAAGTGCTTTGTGTTTAAATTTATCTCGTACTCGGCGGTGATTTGTTTGTACTTTGTATTCTGGGTAAAATATTTTTGCAAGTTGAATATATTATTGATCTCTTAAGAGATTTATGTAGCATACATAAATATTTCTTCAGACTACGTATGTTATTGAAGACCTATTAAGCAGCTGGACTGATCTTGATGAAATGGTAAAAAATGGTTACTTAGAGGGTATAGGCTCACAATTAGACCAGGTGGGTGGCGCTGTTACTGGGCAGGACAACTTCTATAATGTTCACTAATAGTAGTAATTATATCCTCTTTAATATAAATACTTCTTTGCTATTAATTAATATCACATGATAAACGTTTAAAATACTAATTTATATTTTAGGTGGGAATCACACTTGTAAGTTTTACTCTCGCAACTAATATAAAAACATGTCTGTAACGTAGTAACAGTTGCTAGATAATAATATGTAAGCTGTATGTATTAATAAATATGTCACTGACAGTACTTCTTGTCGGTATAAAAACTATGATTAACAATTTATATAAATCTTATGAAAATCTATGAGAAACTTACATGTGTGACTCGCGCCTTATATGAGTTTAACCTAGATTTGATCTTGATTGAGGATAGGTTTTGTTAAGTTAAGCACTAAAACTACGAAATCACACGAAAATTTTATATTGCCAATGAGCCAATAAATTCTAAACTATTTTACATATTTTAAATATGAAAACGGATCTTCTCTCCTGGATCCGTTAGTCTTATATTTTAATATCCGCCTTGATGCGAAATTGAAGGGATATTGTTAAAAAGGTGATGATGCAACTGATTGCCTGAAATACAAAAATGTAATAAGTACCTATATGCTGATAAGTAATGATGTGTCAAGCCACACGAACTTCATTTCGAGCAAATGTTGTCTAAAGTTGTCAAACCTATTCGTAATAAGTTTGTTTGAATAAGTATTTATTCATACTTTCTTTCCTTTTTAGATTAAAGCTGTAATGAAATAAAAGCAGTTTCATAGATTTAATCTATTATCTAGTAAAAAGTATTTAAAAATATAAGATTATTGTATAAATTACAAAATAAGGAACGATCTGGAAATTCGAAACAATTGATTAAGAAACTTTTTTCCATACTTATTTAGTTTATATGACTTTATTTGTATTGAATAAGGTTAAATTGGTGATGCCCTATAATACATCAATATCTCCGAATTCACTTTTTGTGTAAAAGTGAATTATTTGTATTTGTAAACTGAGCTAACCGTCGCTATGAACTGTCTCGTGAGAACGCAAATCCCGAGCGGAGCAAAGGCGGGAATGTTGTGGACAAACTGGTCGTGGTAGCGAGACAACTCGTCTCTAAACTCCCTCTCATACGACGCTCACATCAAATCACTGACAAGGTTCTGTACCACCTGAAACTGATCAATGAAGTTATAGATTTATCATAATTGGAAGCTGATAAGCAATAATGTGTCAATCCACAAAAAGTCGAATCCGGAAATATTGATGTATATGAACTATTAAGTAAAATAAACTAAATAATTACGGAAAAAAAATCTTTATTTAATGTTTTGAATATTGAAGTGTGCTCATTATTTTGCAATATGCAAATATATGTGACATAGGGGCCGCTTTCGAAGTGTTTTTAAAATATGTGACGTTAGCAATGCTGATAATTGATGTCTTCAAGATTACTCATACTTAGGTCTTCCAAAAAAAATTTTCCCCAGGGGTTTGTAAATCTCGTATATTCAGCGTAACGACTTCTTTAAGTCTGCATTGTACGAGCGTTCGAACGCGAATGACTAACACCGACAGTGCCGGCTGTATCTACCGTCGGCGTTGGTCATTCGTGTCGTGTGTACTTATTATAGTCAGCGCACAAACACGTGTTTATAAATTTTTAAATAATAACAATGACACGTTGTTTAACGGTGACTTTACAGTACAATTAACTCAAAATGATGATTTAACGTTTTATGAATTTATTTTACATTAGTAATTACATTTAATATAACGGGTCTTATCGCGATAACTAATGGTAGTAATACCTTTTTATTGCCCGACGTTTCGACGAAGTTACATTCGTCGTGGTCACGAGCTGACCAGTCAGCGATGAGACCCGTTATATTTAATATGAATAGTATAAATCGCGAAAGTTTAAAATATATAATTAATAATCAGCTTAATAATAAGGTAATTTGTTGTATTAGCGCCGATATAGTATATTTTAAAAACTTCATTTCATTTTTCATTTCAAATACTTTATTGTACACCACAAATTAAAAACAGATTAACCTTAGAGGAAGTACATAAGAAAATATGGTACAACAGACGGTTTTATCGCTTAAAAGCGATTTCTTCCAGACAACCACAACAGAATACCACATAAACTACTACATACATATAGATAGATACACAAATACATTAATACATACATATATACATGTACTCGTACATAAATACAAACAAATATACAGTACATAAGTATATATATACAAAGAACAAATAGTATCTAGTCGCCATTCAGTTAGAGAGTGTGAGATAATAACTTTTAAACTTATTATAAGATAAAACTTTTTATTATCCCAATTTGCTTTTAATTCATTATACATTTTATAAAATAATATAAATATATTAAAGAGATGTATGTATACGTTTTTATAATATCTGTTAAGAATAGACTTGACGTCTTTAGATGCAATTTCTTAAAATGAAGTCCGTGCGGCTTGACATAGTATTGCTTATCAGCATTCAGATGTAGAATTGTATGACTATATGTAAAGTATTATAAGACACGTAGGTACGTACTTCCTGTTGAGTCTTATGGCAGGGCTCCACGAGGAGGACTAACGCGGCTACTTCATATGAGCCGCATAATATATACGAACCGAAATTAATAATTGCGATGTACGAATTAATATCTGCAACTAATAAATTGTGTCACAGCATATATTTCTTATTCATAATATTTGTATGGATTACCGAAAAATATTTAAGAAGTTAATATTAAATAAATATTATTATTGTTTTGTTTTTTACAAACCCAAAGACGGATATGTAGATAAGATTATAAATAAATTTTCCATAATATTCGATATCCAGGTAATGAGTGAGAGAAAAACCACGCCTCCTTCCCCGCTGTCGATGCTCCTCACCAGCTCGTATATCGACATGTAGGCGCGGCAGAGGCGGCGCAACGTTATATGAGCGTTTGTCGCTGATCTTGTTTTCATGGAATCTGCTCAATAATCAATATGTTGTTCAAAAGTTAATATATATTTTTTATGTAATTAATATTGTGTTAAACAATAGTATAGCACAGTTATTTGTTCTATAAGAATTTATTTATTTCCTGCATTAGAAATATCATAAACCGAAGGGACGTGTGTAAGACGTTTACACAAAAAACCGTTAATCTCACGGACAACGCGGATTGACGCTGAAGTTCTAGAAACAGCTCGTTCATTTGTATGAGGATTATAATTGGTGATTTTTACGTTTGTTTTCTGAAATACGGTCTAACGGGCTCATACATATTTTCAATTTTAAATTCTATTTGTTATTTTCTTAAGATTTTCTGTAGAAGCTGTGATCTGATTGTATCATTCATACAAAAAATCATAGTTCTGTGTATTTATATAAAAATATAAAATGTAACCATAAAGCTTTAATTTGTAGATCAAGCGGCGCAATCGCTCATTCAGAACACGGAGCGTCGCGTTCACCGAGCACACGACGAAGACGAACTGCATCTCCACTAGGAGGTGGATGGTGTGTGTGATATAAAGACCAGCCGCAGAACTCAATTGTAATGCTAAAACCAATAATTGTCAGGTTTATATACAATTGATGTCAGTGACCTTGACCGCGTGGACATTGCTTGAGAACTTTTTATATTTAGCCAGTATGTGACGATGATGGATAATGTGCAATAGATTACAAACCTAAATAATATTAATTAGCCGCTATCAGCTACATAATACAAAAAAGTTGGAGTCAAAGAAATGATATTAGAAAAGTGGAAATCTTAAATTAATTGATATGCTTTTAAAATGCGAAATAAACCATTGATTTATATTAATTGTAATTCATTAGATTCGTCTTTTAGAACACTAAGTAAAGTTCGTTCGCGTTTGCAAAACATGGTATAAATAGTAAACGTAAAAAAATCATGTAAGTTAAAACAGTCTATCACATGTTAATCACGCTATTTAATATATATATACCGGGTTTAATATATATATATATATATATATATATATATATATATATATATATCGGGTTTAATATATACCCATATATATATATATATATATATATATATATATATATATATATATATGGGTATCCAATTAAAATGGTTCAGTAGTCTGCATGTAATTGACATATCATTAATTGGCATACCAGTCGCATAAGTTTAAGACGGATTTAAATTTGACCGACGTGTTGTGTCGTGGCACATCAGAACAGAATCTGTATCATATATTTTGTGTGACAACGTTTACAGTGTTGTGAAAAGTCGAGATAGCTTTTTATGTGCCGCATCAGAACCGATCCCGGTTCGTGTTAGATAGGCGGATTGCGGGTAGTGCTGTAATGGCGCCAACACGACACGTTAAGTTAAAGTGCGTACACGGCAGTATTGTGTTATGAATCCACAATCTAATTCTATTTCCATAATTTTTTAAAAAAAGAATTGTCAGCATTAAAAAATTATTATCTTCTTCAAAATATGATTCAGAATCCGATGACTTATAGAAGAACATTTCAAACGTTTGACCTTTTCCAGAGTTGCGGCTGTATTGATTAAAAAAAAAACTTGTCCTGATGCTTTGGAACATAATAATGTAAATGCTAGACATCACGTTATGACTCGACACGCGTCAAAATAAATCCGCCTTTAGACTTACTTTCGTGTCATTTTCGTCCTGTCAGAAGATTTTTGTGTTATCTTCTCGATTCTTGCTACAGGCATTTGTATGTTCGTATTTTTAGTTATCAGTTTTTTTTACTATGAACATTACAGGTAAGAGTTAATAATCATCGCCGTTTATTGGTTTTATTTGTATGAAAATTAAATATACCTACATTTTTCAATTCCAGATTTATTGGCCTGAACTATCACTTTGTGGTATGCAAACCACACATATCGTATGACTGGAATTAATAGGAATCCCCAAAAAATTACTCTGGATTTTTTGATTTTAAGATTCAAATAACTTCTTTCTAACTCATTGTGTATCTGTAATACAATTTTAATTTTTTGTTTAAATTCATCTCTAGCTCGGCGGTGAAGGAACACATCGTGAGGAAACCTGCATTTGTCGAGAGAAATTCTGACACATGTATATCCGCCAACCCGCAGTGGAGCAGCGTGGCGGATTAAGCTCTAAATCTTCTTCTTAATAGGAGAGGAGGCCTTTGCCCAGCAGTGGGTCATTTACAGGCTGTTACTTTTACTTAATACTATTAACTTGTCTTAAACACATTATAATTGTGTTTAAGGTTTAAAACATTAAACAATAATTTTAAAACTAAAACATTTATGTCTGTTACAAACGGTCGTTTTCTTTTTATTTTACTTCGTTGGTTTTTAGGATTCTCTGTTTAGAGTGTATAGAAGAAAGTGTAAAATAAACACTGACTTTTGGATAAAATTAGAACCAGAAACTCCGAAATCCAGCTGTAAAATCCAGCGTTCCTCTAATTTCTAATGTCATGAATCTGTATATTAACATATCATTAAAATGAAACATTTTAATGACAACTTTCAATCTGTGCTTACAGCTATAGGTTAATTCTATAAGCTATATATATTCGCAATTGGTTCCATCAGGTTAGGATCTGATGCTGAAACCCTGGACAAATCGAGAGAACTCTTGAAATATTATAGGCACACCCATACCGATATAGGTATGTTGTTTCGTAACTCGCGTGTTTGCTCTCGGAAAGCAGCATTAAGTGAAGTGGAAGTAATGACAAAAGCCGTAGATGGTCATCGGAACTATATTTAACAACAAGTATTTCACGGGGTGCGATTTAAATACTTCAATATGATCGCTAAGCAATTTATGCTCGACATAATCCATATGGTAAGGAGGGGCTGATGGTGAAACACCAGGAAAACACTTCAATAGTTAACAGTCTAGCGCCGAGAAAAGCAATATGTTGGTAATGGTGATAAGCAGTTCACATTAGGCTATTGTAATTTAGATCAATCACAAACAATCCTTAATAGTAAACTAAAAACTCAAAACAATATGAACCGATTTCTAAATATAATTTATTACAAGTAAACTAAAGAACAAAAATAAATATTATCTACAACATTCTCAATTCAATGCCAATCATACGTAAAAAATTTTACTTGCCACTTATTTCAAAATGTTATAGAAATGGTGTTCTTTTTTCGTCGTATTAAATTTATTTTAAATGCGGTATATTTTTTTCATTTATTCCTAACTTACCTCTTCAATTGTAGTTAAATATGATATTAATCATTTTATTTTATTTATGCCGTCAAAAATTGTTACAATAGGTACAATCGAAGACGTTATCGTGTGTAGTACATATAATGAATGTTAGTAGAGTGAATGATACCTGCCATTTTAGTACTTTTATAATTTGTAATCCTTGTAAGCTTACTGAAACAATCGATGCATTATAAACACAAAGCATTTTTAGCGTATTTGCCTGTACTATATT
>JBBEEQ010000094.1:0-59433 GCA_037950945.1 Hypolimnas misippus
TTGCGTTGCGGCGAGAGGCGCAGCGGTGCGAGGCCGAACGCGCTCGACACGCGGAGCACTGTCGCCAGCGTGCCGCTCACATTGCACGTCTCAGTGTCACTCATATCTTCGTATGATATTGTAATGAAAATGTGTAACTTTAATGTATGTTATAAACGGTTGTCCTATAATAGCATTTCCGTGGCTATGGAACGACGTCAGACCACAATAAAAACTCACATAATAATCAATTAGGAAACAAATGTAGGTGCATTGAGTTAAAATAGATAGCATCAGTAGTCTTTTGTGATCGACATAGATAACATACGTAGTATTTGAGTTCACACGCGTGACCTATTTATAATATATTCAAAACGATTACCTTAAAACAATTGATCAAACATAGGATACCCTAATTGAGTTTGACAGATGAGCCATAACTTTTTCCATCAGAATTGACTTACGATTTCAATTTATTTAGACTACAGTGAAATAATAATTTAAAATAATAAACGTAAAATCTGTACAAATAAATAAAATGTATGTTTGTTCAAATTAATAGTAATACTAGCTTCCGCCGCGACTTTGGGCTAATAAATAATGCATTATTTAAGAACTAATTTAGTTAGCATAAAAAAAGGTTATAGGGAGCTACCCTTAAAAGATAGACATATGCTGTCGCGGACTTTTTTTCAGAAATTTCAAAGGGGAATAACGCTGTTATATGTACATGATTTTTGCAAAACTTTAACCGTTTACCCAGCAAACGCAGCGTAAGCTTTCTCAATAGGGAAATATCCTCCGATTTTAAAACATTCTTCATTGATGCTCCGCTTCTTTTTGTCTTAGCGCAATAATATATTCAAGCTTGTAGCAATCAATCAATCAATGAAACAAACAAACTTTTCAGCTTTATAATACTAGTAAAGGTTTACATATAATATCAAAAGAGTCTCGAGTAAATGCATATGAAAGTATATGCGGTACTTACTTTTTATTAGATAACACATTCCATATATCAATCTGCTTTTAATTCATTATACCCTTTATCAAAAAAGAAAAGAAGAGATGGATATATACGTCTTCAAACATATTTTTTAAGAATAGGTTTGTCATCTTTAGACGCCATTTTTTAGAAATGTGAGTGAAGTGAGAAGTCTGAGTGGTTACTTTACTTTTATATAGATAGTGATTCTCGTCTGAGATAGACAAACGAAAATTAGAAACTTTTTTTAGCGTTGACTCGCTATTAATTATATCGTTTACAAACGTTAAGTCAGTTTTTAAACAAACATACTCTCTGTTAGAGTTTTATTAGACGTGAAACAAATTAAATTCGACGCACTTACATTTATGGAAGCACTTCCATTACTGTAGGTATATATTATTAAGTCTATTTCTATTATTCCTAGTTTTGTATCCAGTCCGTAAGTGATTGCTTAGTGCTTCAGATCGTTTATTGTATCAGAATGCGTGTTCAAATATCTAATAAGTTTAGTAAAACACATTGTACTATGATCAAAATAATGATGTCGACCGGTCTGTTGCTGGGTTTATATACCAGACTTCACAAGAGTTTTGCATTCGCTGTTGTTGCTAAAATTTATTGTTTCTGTTTTGCAATGACTTTAACGTGTATATTTAATACCGAGGTGGTGTCTCATAGCTCTGACGTTTTATTTGTAGTATTGATTTGTTATGTGACACATTACGTCTTGACGGCGTTAGTGTTACTTTTAACCGACGGAGAAAATTTCTTTAACTACATGGAAGAATTTGACAAGTTTGATCCCATGGGCCTCATTGAAATGGAAAATTCTAGAGTACTATATTCCTTTTTTATTTTCGTCTCAACCGTGTCTTTGGAATTTTATCGATTTGTATCGATTTTATACATATTAGAAACGAAAATAGTAATAATAACGACATTGTTAGTTGTGGCTAAAAATTTAAGTACAATAACGAGAGTTTTGATGTTTGAAATATTGTGGATTCGCATGAAATCGCTTAGAAAAACAATGGATAACTATTCGAATATTACAAATGACGGCAGTTCGGGACAGGTTCAGTTGCAAATAAGGAAATTGGAAGATTTTTTATTTATTTATAAAAAGATGTTAGATAATGTCAAAACTATCGGAAACGGAACAAAGTTCTTGGTAAATATAAAATATGATAACAACGATTGTGTTAGTTAAATTACGTAACGCTAACCCTATTTCTTGCTAAAGCAACATAAGTCAAGAACTATGAAAGAAATATTATCTTAAATTAATATTATCTACATTAAAAATAAATTAAAGAGAAAAGATTTGATTTTTTGTTCGCATTGAATACGCTTCGAAACGACTAGACCGATTTGAACAAATATTTTCGCATTGGATTTTCCGTTATGGAAAATGTTATAGACTTATGTAGATCACGCTATGTCTGAAGTTTTTGAAATGAAATAAACGAATCGATTATATTCGTCGACATGTCTTCGATATCGTATGTCAGAGAATTCGAAGCGCTAGTCGATGCTAGGCCCACGACTTCACCTCATGTAAAGGATAAACATTTTGATACTTGTGGAACGTATAATTATATATTTAAATAAATATGTATTTTAGATGCTGCTGACTGTGACATCTTGTTTGCTAACATTGTTTGCTTTTGCCGACTGGGTGAATCAGAATTTAAAATTCGCAGTAAGTGACTTATATTTCTAACGACCGACCATAAAAGACGAGTGTTATAAGTTTGACGCGTGTTTCTGTATGTCTGTCTGTGGCATCGTAGCTTTCTAACCAGTGGACCAATTTGGCTGGTGTTCTTTTTGTTTGATTATTAAGAATTGAAGGTTCTTTGATATCATTTATGAAGATCTGTTTATTACATTTAAAGTCTTATCTTATTTATATTATCAGCTCTTATCAAGTCGTTCAAAGGATCTAAGCTACTTCTACTGGTCAACTTGAAGTAGGCTTGTTGAAATCTCCTCAACGAAAAGATTGTTCGTTTTTTTTTTTTTTATTTTTGTATTATTATATTTGTAGTAAATATTAATAAAAATATGACCATTATATTACTTATGTGGTACTACACCACAAAACTTAAGTAATATAAAAATCTGTTACCCAGTTAATGGAGAAGAAACTAATGACACCCTCTTTATGTTTAAATCAAGGCGTAATTTACAAAATGTATGAGTGAAATAGACTTTATATATGTCTAATTGTATATTTTGTACCTTTATTCATTAACTTGAAATACAATCCTTTTGCTACGGTCAGGAAAAAATGAAAGATTTCCATGACCTTTTTTATTTCAGTAATTAATTATTTTAATTGATCCTAACAATCAATTTATATATTTTATTTTTTTCCGTATTTATTATATCGTTATATATTTGAATAAGATTTATAAAATATATAACTAATTTCGTTTTACGACTGGCCGTAATTGTTTTTTTTTTCTTTCAAATTTGGAACGTGGAAAATATGTATTGATTTTTGTGTTGCGTAAAAGTATTATTGTTCAAAAATGAGTTATGAGTATAACGTGTTTCTGTTAATTTAATAAAAATATTTAATCTCTAATGAGTTATCGAACAGTAATGATTTTTTAGTAATACTTAATTCTGAAATACATATATTTAATTGAGCCATGTAGTATATATGTATAATAAGTAGTCTCCAAATATCTGCCAAAACCCATTCCATTTTCACTAAACCCAAACATTGATTGCCTGCAAATGGTTTTGTGCAAGCTATAATCACGTGTATCCCCAGTTTACGTTTCGTGTAAATTAAGTAAATATTTAAAAGTATGTAAATATGTATATATAATTAAAATAATGTATTCACAGGACAACAATGCTTACATGATTGAAGTAGCAATCATTATCATTCTCCCGTGCCTTCCGGCCTTGTTTGGAGAGTTAGTCGCCTCTGAGGTGGAAAAGATAAAATCAAATTTAACCGGACAGTACAGAATTTGCAATAGTAAGACTATAAGTGTTGTATAATATCGTTGTCTTAGATTTTCGCGATAATTATTTATTGAAATAAAAGTATTTTAAACGAATTTAAATCGGGTATATTAAATATTTTTATCATCCCGAAGTTTCGAGCACTTTGCAACGTTCGTTCGACCCGTCGGGTCTATCCGTGACCACGTAGTTTTATTTCAGCGTTGTAATAATTATATTATTAAAAATACTAACAACAAAATAAGAAATAGTAGTTGTATCATAAAAAATTACTCATAGAGAACCAAGATCCCATAGTTGTTAGACTTATGTCGTTTCAGTCGGAATAAAATTTTGATGATTTGTAGTAAAGTACATATATATGCCTTCACCTTTTTTCTTTCAACACAATAATACTTTATTTTTATGTAAAAACTAATGGTTATAATATAAATTAGAATTATGTTGTAAAAAAATTGAAATAACTAAAATTCATCATCATCTTACTGTGACAATTAATCAGGCCAGTCTTTGAATAAATATCACGTAACTTAAAAAATACGACAATAATTTAAATTTCTTGTATCAAATAATTTATTAGACTTCACTTGATTTTCAGATATTTTGCTTCAAAAAAAACTTTTGGATGGAATCAAATACATCGAAATCCGTCCGTTCAAGTTCACTGTCTGGCGTCTCTTCACCGTCGACATTTCTCTGGCATTGGCTGTCTTCAGCGTATGCACTACGTACACCATTATACTGCTGCAGTTTAAACATTTCAAAATTTAAAGGACAATATTCATTTCGGATAATTATATTACCACGACTAGTATAATTATTTCATTATCAGTTATAGCAAGATCTTAACTAATGTAGACCAGCGTTCTTGATTGTATTTCGGACTATAGAGGTTGAAGATGACGAATAAGGCTAAAAACTGAGTTGGAAACCTTACATAATATATCACAGCTTAACTTTGACGTGATCCTGACAAATGCAACCAAGAAATAGACAATTCGAGTAAAAAGTTGTAGTAATATGAAAACCAAAACCTTTTAATATTGTAATGCTTGAACAATTAAACAACACATAATTTTCAAATCGTATTTTATTATCGACAATGTAATAACAATTTGAGATAAATGTCTTTCTAATGTGTTAATTTTTATTCTTGATTTTTTAAACCGAAGTTACAGAAACGCAAATCAACATTTTTACCTATTTACAATATTAATATAGACAATTTGAGTTTAATGATACAAACTTAATCTTTTGTTTTTATAAATTGGTCTTGTCGTGATATCTAAATTTTAGAAATTACGTACACTACATGTAGAGCTAAGTGTTGCGGTTAAAGAGCGTGCGTGAGAAGTTTTGAGTCGATCTGCAAGTCTGCTGTGATGACCACGCGTAAAGATATTTTGCCGTACAGATGAAGCGAAACTGGTCGCACGTCAAAAAAAAACTTTTATTCCGAACAATACAAGTTCCTACGCGTGTTCATTATCTATAAAATAATAATAAAATGCTAGATGCCAATAAATATTTCTCTAGCTGAATATATCATTTTATTAAATACAATCTACTATATGTATGGTTGCTTAAAAAAGTCATAAGGTCGTTTCTGTTTGAGCATCGTAGTCGACACTGCGTCCAAAGATGAGATCCATTTTCGATGTTAAATAAATATGATACATAATGGAAATAGCGTTCCCGGAGCTAAAATCTTTACTATTGAAAGTAATTTGCTTCGTTTCACGTTTGCAATCACGTGGTGTCCTAAATCAATGACATCTTGTTCACATTGTTCGGTCTCCGTTTTAATATCTTACAAAATATGCACTTGTTGATTTGACGACTAAATAGAATTTAAATCGATATAGTCCTTGATGCGAAATTGTAGTGCTATTGTTAGAAAGGTGACAATGCAACCCATTACCTAAAACATAAACATCAATCTTAAGTAAGTTATATTTTATGATTTATAAATATTTATTAATGAAGAGTCTCTCTGTCGGCAGATTTATATGTTGACGACTTCATAAGACATAGGAAAATAATATTTAAATAAAAATACGTAGCAATATATACAGTTATGAATAATTTAAAATGTGCGATCCACAATTTAATCGTTAGAACGCCTTTTGACTTTTTTACGTATTCATAGTGCATTAATAAATTAATTCGTTTTTTGTTTCTGTATTGACGATTCGAAACTGCTTGGAAAAGCATACTTGAATAAATCATACTTTGATTTTGATTAACACGCCATCTTCGCCGATTGTGAACGGAATTTACTGGTTAGTCCGATGGAAACCACTCTCTTTAGAAACCAAAATTATGCTCAGACGTAACAACTTACCTTATCTTCTTATATTTACCTTCATTTTTCTGCAAAATATATTAGAAAGTATTTAGCTAACCGTCACTATGAACTGTCTCTTGAGAACGCAAATCCCGAGCGGAGAAAATGCAGGAATGTTATGGATAAACTGGTCATGGTAGCGAGACAACTCATCTCTAAATTACCTTTCATACGACGCACACATTAAATCACTAACAAGGTTCTGTACTTCCTGAAACTGGTAAAAGAAATTGAAAAAATGTATTTAACATTTATTTACTACTTTCCGAAGACCAGTTCAGTAATCGTTGTCACGCATCATCTGAAATTACAACTGGTGATCATGAACAAAAATATGATCAACAATAAGAGTCGGAAGCGCTTATACGTGTGCGCAGAGTTGGAGGGACTGCAGAATTCGGAGTCGCCAAAAATGCCTAACTAAACAGGCGTGGACGATTTATCCTCTAGAACACGCCCGTTTCACTGTTGGTACCAGAAGAGAGGCTAGGTGGAGCCACGATTTGAACATAAGTTGTTCGAATCACAGCGTCTCTTCGTACGAATTGGCTGGACCCGGAGCTAGCTCGAAAACCGAGGATGAGCTTCCCAGCCCAGCCATGGCTTTAGCTGTCGGACGGACATAGTTCAATCCTTTTGGCCCTTAAGACTGAGAAGGAGGCAAGCCCTACCGTCGCACTCGGGTCTTGCATTACCGGCAAGCTTTTACGAGGATGTTAAGCTCTTTGAGCGGATTTCGCTTCTCGTCACAGTGGGCATCTGTCGAGCGTTACCTTGACACGGCAGAAAGCCACCTCGATATTTTACAGGGTCGTTCGACTATAGACTCGTTCATGTGTGTCCAGTTTCTAACGGAGTAGGCGGTTGTTCAAGATTGTGTGGCATTGGCCATAAGTCTGGATCGTTAATGCCTATAACGCTATACTTTGGGACACAATTAAGGGGGCAGTGATATGCCACCGTGTACCTAACTTCCTGTAAAAGATTGTCGGAAGCTACTTGCGCGACACAATATTCAACAGTACAGCTAAACGACGTTCAGCTAACTGGTTGTCGGTGCTTCACATTGACCAAAGAAGGCAAGAAAGGAGAAGAGCGCCGAGGCTCATGGCTCACTGCGTGAGTGCCGCGAAACATTGAGCACTCAGCCGAACGAGAGATCACTAAACGGACGTTTGTGCTCTTGTTTCGATGAATAGATTTGAATACAGTGCACTTCCTTATCATACCGAAGTCCCGTTAGTGTCACTTCACGGGTATATCCGTTATATAATAATGATAATTACAATCACTTACTTCAGGCCAAGCCCACATAGTGTTAGTAACAATATTCTTAAAAGCTAGTGTTTGTAGATATTTATATGACATTTATTATTTATTTTAATAACTAATATTGTGCACGCAGTTTACCCAATGGCGCAGCATTGGACATTCCCATTCCCATTTATCTGCAAATACACTCAGAATAATGTTGTTGCTGCCGCGAACACGCGTAAGTAACGACGCGCATCTTTTGCCTATGATGGCTTTAAAACAGGTCTTTCTGTAAACATCATTGAAGCACATTAGCGCAACGCCAGCCCCAACAGTATCCTGAGTACATAAATATATTGTACACGAAGATCACTACACACCTAAGCTGTAATTTGACCACAGGCTGCACCTGAATAAGACTGGCAAAAGACCTTACGGTGATCCGTAGAGCGATACCTCAGGTATAATTGGATAGCCCTTTGAAAACCATATTTTTTTACATTATACTTGAGTCGTTGAGTCTCCGCGTACACTTCACAAAGTGATATCATCTATCAGTTGCCTTATGGCACTGATAGATGGGCTTAGCAACACCAGTCATCAGCATGTCATTAATACACACACACAAGGTTAAAAAGCCGAGGTGATCTTAAGCCTCCCTGTCTCAGTCTGCACTCTAACGGGTACAAGCTTGAAAGTGATTCCTCCCACTTCACATTGTTAAATTGGTTATTGGCAAGGTAGTTTCGTGTTGCAGCTCATCTCACATAGGCTCATAGCTAACTAGATCGAATGCTTTAGACAAGTCCAAGAAACAAGCGAACACCATCGTCCGTCTGTCAGTATAGTACTGGACAGTCTGCATGAGGCATTATATCGCACTCTTTGTAGATAGCCCCAGTCTGAAATCGAACTGATTATTATGTAATTTTATATGTTTAGATAATTGTTTATCAAGCAAACTATCCAGCACTTTGGCTATGACTGTCGCCAGTAATATTGGTACTTGAAAATGTCCCCAGTTTTATTTTTAACAATCGGAATTATCATGGTGTTCATGAGCTTATCAGGTTGATAACAATGACTCACGCAAAGGCTAAAAAATAAAGTCAACACTCGTGTCAAGGGAACGTCTGCGTATTTCAGGAGCTTAACGTTAAGACAATCGTGACCGCCATGATTGCCATGATTATGAAAGGAATTAAAAATAAATAAATTTACATAGTTATCATTCTACTCGTTAATGTTTGTCCTTGATGTGTTCAGCCACTGAGCCGATAGACATTATGCTGTGTGATTGAATACTGCTGTTAAATAAACTAATTAGCCCTCCAATAGAACGCCTATTTCAACGCTAAAGTTGATTGGGACATATGTATAGAAGTATAGACAGACGCAGGTACGTACTCCTTGTCGTGTCCTGTGGCAGGGCTCCACGAGGAGCGTCAGCCAAGTCAATTTGTACAAGCCCCAGCATACCACCAAGGCAAATTGAATAACTGCGACATAGGGCGATTTGTCTGCAATTAATAATTGGATGCTGATAAGCAATAATGTATCAACCCACAAAAAGTCAAATTCGGAGATATTGATATATTTTGATACTGCGTCACCTATTTAACATTATTGAAAAATGTTTCGAGTCATATAAACTAATTAAGTATGGAAAAAAGTTTCTTCTTTAATTGCTTCGATTTCCAAGTGCATTCCATATTTTGCGAATTATACAATAATCTCATATATTTGTAAAATATTTTATTAGATAATATATTTAATTTATCAATCTGCTTTTAATTAATGATAACTTTTATGAAAACAGAAAGAAAAAATGGATATATACTTCTCCAAACATATTTGTTAAGAATAGGTTTTACATCGTTAGCCGCCATTTTGTAAAAATGAAGTCCGTGTGGCTTGATACAGTATTGCTTATCACCGGCCAATTCGGGTTAATATAAATATTAGCATTTATTAGGTAATTGGATACACGGGTGAACCTTTCACGTGTCTTTGCGTTGGTGACTGACTTCTACTAAGTTTTTATTTTCAAATCTAATAATAGAGTTTAAGTTTCCATCTGTAGCTGTATTAACAATACGATTTAAAAAAAAGGGAACCGACTTCAAAACGAAAATACGTAATTTCGTTATATACTAAAATAAAATCGTTTAGTAGAATAATTGAAATTATCACCAACCTGTAGATTTATATGTAGGTAATATAAAAATATTATTTCCCATAATATCGAATACGCAGGCAACGAGTAAGACGAACACGAATGCTTCTTCTCCTTCATCGATGCTCCTCACGAGCTCGCATATCGACATGTAAGTGCGGCAAAGGCGCATCGTTATAGGAGCGTTTGTCACTGTTCTTGTATTCATCGAATCTGTACAATAACATCGTAAACATTTTTTAAAGGCTGGCCTTACCTATTATATCTATTATTATATTATAGGTATCTGCATTTAGCGTTACATCATTTTCTAATTTTATACTTTCACTTTTGCGCGTTGAACATTTCCTTAAAGAATTGACTAGTAAACGTCTAGTTAATGTATTATTTTTATAGCATTTTGAAAACAAAAAGTATTCTCCTATACTTTGTTGTATATCAATACTTCCCCGAAGTTGATCTGGGAAGTTAGTTTATAAATAACACTATCAGATTATTGGAATATAGGACGTGTTTTTATTTTAGTTCGGTATAATTAACTCAGCCCAACTTCTTTAACCCGTCTAAAAATACGTTTTATCGAGGTTTAAACAGTAGACCTCCGTAGCGGCGACAACCTTCTCATTCGATCCTAATTTCTGATTCAAAATTTCATTTATTCATGCAGGATATAACTCACGAGATCTGAGACACTTAATTTCTGGGATCCTATTGTAAAATCTAATACATATCCCAACAAAAGACTTACTTACTCGACGTAATCGAGTAGCAGGTACAATCAGTTTGTTCTTGTTCCTCGTATTGATATGATGGATATCACAATTTTTTTTAATGTGTCAATGTTTCTATGTACATACATTACATTTTCAAGAATGAATTGAGAAGTAACAGTCAATATGCTAATTTTTTTAAATATTTCTCTTAAAGATTCTTTATGGCCAAGTTTATAAATTGCGCGAACAGCTCTTTTCTGCAGAACAGATATTGTATTAATGTCGGCGGCATGTGCCCATAATAGTATGCTATATGACATTATACTATGGAAATAGCTGAAGTAAACTAAGCGTGCCGTTTCAGCATCTGTTAATTTTCTAATCTTTTTAATAGCAAAAACTGCAGAGCTAAGTCTATTCGCTAACCTTTCAATATGGAGGCCCCATTGTAGTTTAGAATCTACAGTCATACCAAAAAATACTGTAGTTTCCACCAGTTCCAACGTTTCTCCATTTATAAATATAGAGGCTTGTACATTTTTAACATTGGGATAACATAATTTATAAATTATTTTTTTTTTTGCTGTTAATTAATTTTTCTTCTAGATAAAATATGATTAACGCTTAAAATACTATTTTAAGTAAAGTAAAGTAACTGCCTGTCAATTTCCCACTGCTGGGTAAAGGCCTTCTCTCCTATTAAGTTTAGAACAAAATCCACCACGCCGCTCCACTGCGGATGGGCAGATTTACACGTGTCAAAATTTATCCCGGTACATGCAGGTTTCCTCACGATGTTTTCCTTCACCGTCGAGCTCCAGATGAATTTAAATACAAATTTAGCACTTGAAAAATCAGCGGTGCTGGGTACCTGGTTTGAATCCACGATCACCGGTTAAGATCAACCTGTTCTAACTACTAGGCCGGCGGGTATTACACTTGTAGTTTTACTCTCTTAACTTAGTAACAGTTGTCTAATGGTCACATGCAATCTGCGAGTGTCAATGGATACGTCACCGATAGAAACTTCTTTCCGGGTTAGAAGCAATGATAAATTTTATGAAATCTATAAGAAAAACATACAACTGTGACTCTCGCCTTATACCACTTTAACTCAGGTCTAAACTTGGTTGAGGAAAGGATTTGGCAAGACAAGGCAAACACTAAAACCACGAAATCACACGAACATTTTATTTTGCCAATCGGCCAATAAGCTTTGAACGGACTATATTCTTATAGAATTTGAAAACGGATCCTTTCTCCTGGGCCCGCTAATCTTCTATTTCAATATCCGCCTTGATGCGAAATTGAAGGAATATTGTTAAAAAGGTAACAATACAACCCATTGCCTGGAATACAAACATTCAATAAGTATGCAACTAGCATTACGCCCGTAATTTCGTCTGGAAATCAAATCCATGAATAGTGAATGTTGTTATATCGCGCTGTTTACAACTCATACCCACTGTAGATTTCGGGATTAAAATTAGCCTATGGTCTTTCTCAGGCTCTAGACTATTTCTGTACCAATTTTCCTTTAAATCAGTTTAAGTAGTTTAGGCCTGATTGCGTAACACACAAACAGAGCTACATTCACATTTATAATATTAGTAAGGAATTGTTATAAATTTGATTTTCTCAAAACCAATTCGGCTACCAGGTTACAGACTTGATTGACTGACTGATTGACTGGCTGACTGATTGATTGACTGTTTTATCAACACAGAGCCTAATGTTTCCATAATCGATCGGTAATTTGTTTCCATTGAGTATCTGATGATGGAGCCAATTGATAGTGAAAATTTTCAATAGTCTTTAGTGAACCCTCGATTTTTTTATCATTTGGTTGGATTTAGCCATTCTAATACACTTTATATGACAAGGCTCTGATAATACATTATACAGGGTTAGCGGAGCTCTTCAGTGGTGGTTGCAAAACCCTGGCTGTGGTTTCTTTTGACTGAAGGGCTGGAGGGCTGGCGGCTACCTTGGCCAGCATATCAGTCTGGCCATACAAAAAGGTAAAGCTGCCAGTGTTTTGGGCACCTTGCCTCACCGTGACATCGATAGTTACTTAGGTTTAATATACATATGTAGTTATTTTAAATTTCTCTTTCTTTTTATTTTTAATACAATTATTTGTTTTTATTATTACTTTAAATTATTAGTGTCATATTGTTTTAATTTTATTTACTAAAAAAAGAATAAAATACATATTTAATACATCGTACAACCAGTGTAACAAAATCACAGTCTATTTAATCTTAGATCTACAGGCAGTGCAGGTTCAGTGGTTGGGTTTTGCGATTTTTGGTGTGATTACGACATCCTTGCAATCATAGACTGAGTCGACAAAATATTTCATCATCCGATGTTCACCATTCAACAGTTCAACATTTCATTATTCAACGTTTGATGAAAATCGCGTCTTTAAAAGCAATTTCATGTTTTTCAATAAATATAAAAAGTATTTATAAAAAGAGTTAACCGTCACAAAAGTCTGCCTCGTGAGGACGCAAATCCCGAGCGGAGCAAAGGCAGGCACGTTGAAGACAAACTGGTCGTGGTAGCGAGACAACTCGTCTCTAAACTCCCTCTCATACGAGGCGCACATCAAATCACTGACGAGGTTCTGTACCACCTGAAACTGATTGTAAGTATTTTAAATGACTTTTCGAAGATCTTTCAATAATTGCTGTCACGAGTGGTCAAGAATTAAATTAATTTGTATGACAATGTGCTACCGGTACGTACGAAATGCTAATTTCTGAGTTGTGCGATTAAACAAAGCAAACAAATTAAACGGGGTAATGGTGTCAGTATTTTGGCAACTTTACTCAGATGCAGTGGCTTAGATGAGGCTTACAAAAAGTTAAGTTACATATATACATGTATATAGTAGTAGAAAATTATAAGTATAGATAAAAGTATACGTACTTCCTGTTGGGTCTTGTGGCAGGGCTCTACGAGGAGGACTAGCGCGGCGACTTTAAATAAGCCCCACAATATAAACAACCCCAACTTAATTGTGATGTATGAATACTTCACTGCACCTAATAAATTGTGTCAAATAAATTAATTCATATGATATGATATGCGTGATTTGTCAAATCTAAAACTAAAGCGAAAAATTGTTAAAGAAGTTTCGAGATCGATTTCTATAATCTTTTTTTTCTAAAATCTAATGATAAAGTTTTAATTTCCATATTCATCTGGTGGCACCGATATATAGAAATTGTGCCAGTCTGTTTCAAAATATCCTAACATAATTATTACATAAAATAAAAACAATAATTATTTATATTTTTACAAACCCATAGATGAATATAAAGATAAAACGAGATAAAGATTTTCCATCATATCTATTATCAAGGAAACGATTAAGAAAAACACCACGGCTCCTTCCCCGCTGTCGATGCTCCTCACCAGCTCGCATATCGACATGTAGGCGCGGCAGAGGCGGCGCAACGTTATATGAGCGTTTGTCACTGTTCTTGTTTTCATCGAATCTGTACAATAATCAATATAGTGTTTAATGGTTAATAATGATTTTTTTTTAATCTAGTTAATACTGCGTTAAAGATTAGATCATGTATTTCGAAAGTTGGGAAGAATACAGCATAATTGGTATTTATTCTTTAAAAAATCCTTTAATTCCTACAATAAAATGTCCTCTAAAAATTAAATGGGGCACAGTAAACACTAGAAACCGAAGGGACGCGTATTTAAGACGTTTACACACAAAAGCCGTTAATCAAAATATATGAGCTTTTTTTTCTGTGTCGTTTAGCCATGGCTATTCTGATAACTGATGCTAACTAGTGAGGTGCAAATTTCATGCACTCGGCGTGGATATCTTAAGCTTGCTGTCCCTTGCCGTTTCACTCGCGTTTATCGCGCTTCACTCCTAAATAGTCATAACTGATGTACGTCTATACCCTTTCAAATAAATAAACTATCAAACACAAAAATATTTTTCAACTCGAAAGAGTAGTTTCTGAGATTAGCGCGTTCAAATATACAATCGAATTCTTCAGCTTTATAATATTAGTATAGATACGAATCAGTTCAGTAGTCCAGACTTTCAACCATAGCATGTTAAGCAGAAGAAAGAGACGACCAGTCGATATTTATCATACGTTCTTCGTATCGTTACATCTCATGATCGTGTCCTTGAAGAATTGACTACCTAAGGTTTAAGTAATGTTTGAGGTAAATAGCATAGCTAAGAAACCGTTGGGCGGTAGTTGTAAATAATATTTTTCTTAAACCTCAAATAGACAAGTGACACCTTAGTCTACCCGTGACCGCGAACGCTGCGAAGTGCTCGAAACGTCGGGATGATAAAAATAGTTAATATACGCGATTTAAATCCGTTTAAAATAGTTTTATTTCGATGAATAATAATCGCGAAAATCTAAGACAACGGTAGCACAGCGGCTTATGCTTATAGTATTACTTCAGAAGTTAATCTTTATCCGTAACATTATTAGATGGTGCAAAATAAAATACGGTTTGTGTTTTGTTGTAAAATTACTAGGTTTGATTCCTCGCTAGGTAAAATTATTTTTCAAAAAAGTAATGATGCAGTTTTACATCAAAATCGATTCCCCTGGTCCTCAAAGTATTTTTCGCTATTCCTTATACTTTTTGCCCTACCACGCCGAGTTATAAAACTCACCCTATATTTATACTTACATGTAAATATTGAAAAAATATAATATAGTAGATAATATTAAAAAGTGAAAAAGATATTTCCAGGTAATCATTACACACTTTAGACCATTAATCGCTTGGACGCGCCTTACACGACATTTTCCTTCAGCGAATCTAATAATCAAATGATTCGATAATTTTATGTTTACTTTAATAACAAGCTTAAATTAATAAAGTCAAATATAATTTTATTTGAAATGTCCCTCTTTTTAAAGATTAGATATGTTTGACCTCTTCTTGCAGTAAACTAACTGCACTTTGGGTTTTATATGGAGCTCCGTACACAATGTAAATGATTTTGTTATTGTTTAGATTTATAACGATTAATTGGACAATAATAAAATAGGCTAGTCAGAAATAAATAGGGAATCTTATTGTTTCCATAAAAAATTGTTTCAAATTATTCTAAATATGAAAAGACTAGCGACCCCTCGCGGTGTCTCTCGCTCTTAACATAGGATTTTCACTTCCGACCGCTATTTCATCCCCTCACAGGTTGAAATTTCAAAAACGCTACAACAATTTTTTTTTTATTTCTTATCAAGTGCTTAAATATAAAGTTTCATGATTTTATCTTTTAAAATTAAAGTATTAAGGACGCCATTTATATAATTGTAATTTCTGACTGTAGATGTATAGACACCTTTTCGTCAAAGGACGGCAACGCAACGCCTCTGGTGTCGCAGATGTCCGGGCGATAATAACCACTTAACATCAGGGTAGGTACTATTTGCCCGTTTTCTCCCCTTTTTATATATAAAAAAATGTTCTTTCGTTACTTGAGATAAATATAGAAAACACAACCGTATAGTTTAAGTTTGTAGATCAGACTGCGTAATCGCTCGTTCAGAACACGGAGTGTGGCGTTCAGTGAGCACACGACGAAGGCAAACTGCATCGCCACTAGAAGCTTGATGGTGTGTTTTATATAAAACCCAGCCATAGAAATAGTTTGTAATGCTAAAACAAGTAATTATTAGGTTTATATAAAATATATGATGGCGACATATAGACAGACCGTTGGCGCAGTGGTCTCTGCAACTGACTGAAGCGCTAACGGTCGCAGGTGCGATCCCCGCTCACAGCAAACGTTTGTATTGGCCATACAGATATTTGTCGTGGTCTGGGTGTTTGTGTTAGTGTTGTCTGTGTTACCGGACCCCGACACAAGACCATGTGATCTTGGGGGCCGTTAAGTGTGATGCGTTTATTATCTTCCATGTAGACTCGGCACTTTTTGATTGACTGACTTATTTGTATTTATTATTATATGTATTTAGCAAGCTTGTGTCGATTGTGATAGATTAGATAATTAAACGGTAACATTTAGCTTCTATTAGCTATATTATGCAAATGTATTGAAATCAATAAATAGATACTAGAATAGTGTAAAGCTTAAATTATAAAAACTATGCCAAAAGAAACTTCATTAAAAAACATCTAGATGTACTTTAAGTTTGTAGGAGAAACCATCTACTTAAACGAATTATAATCAACTACCTTCGTCTTTTAGAAAACGGTTCGTTCGCGTTTACAAAAAATATTACAAATAATTGAACGTAAAGAAATTAACGTAATTTTATACAGATCTATAAAATTTTGATCACGCAACTTAACAACATTTTCCAAAATAGGTATCCTGTTAAAATAAGTCAGTAGCTTCCATAACATATACATCCATGAAATGGCATGTCTGTAACACTCGTATACGTTCAGACAAGCCTTTTAAATGTCGCTTTTATCCTGTCTCCCATCAGATGCAAAACTTTTGTGTCATCGTCTTGACTCTTGCATGCTACAGGCATTAGTATTTTCGGATTTACAGAAATCAGTCTTTTAATAATATGAACATTGCGGGAAAGAGTTCGAATACGAAGAGATCTCATTAGCGTCTTTTATTAGTTTCATTCGTATGAAATTGAAGTTTACCCACATTTTTCAATTATAGAAATATTGGTATTAACTATGAATAATCTGTATAGAAACCATCCATATAGTACAACTGGAATTGATAGGAATGCCCAAAAAATGATTCTGGATCTTTTGATTTTAATATTGAAATAACTTTTTTCTAACTCGTTGTGTATCTGCAAGAATTCAATTATTATTATTTATTGTTTATTAATAACGTGTCTTATACAAATAAATAATTGCATTTTAGGTTTAAAACTAGAACATTCGTGTTGATGACATATGGTTTCTTCGTTTTTTATTGATTAAAGTAAAGTCAATGGTATTAAGCAAAATCAACAATCACTTCTACAAAATTTGGCAGGAACTGATGTCCTATCAATCGCGAGGCCTTGAGCAAGTGCCCATTGTGCCCAGTGGAACATAGGGGCCTGCCTGCAGCTAGAAAGTTTTTGTAAAGAGGAGTCGTGCAGCCGTACCGGCCAAGGCTACGCAGCTGAGTTTTGTACTCGTCATAATCCATATGGTTTACTTTTGTAAAGCCGGTGGTAAAACACCAGGAAAACTTTTCACCAGGAGACTAATAAATGTAATGCAATATGTCGTAAATGGTGATAAGCAGTTCACATTAGGCTATTTTAACTTAGATAAATCATAAACTATCCCTTACTTACTACTTTTATATTCGTAACTTAATAGTGTATACTTAAACTTTAAAAAACCGACGTCACAATACAATTGAATACACTAAAACTAAAATGCTAAAAATATATATTTTATAGAACACTCTGAAGTTAATAACATGTTATGAAAACTATTAATTTTTTCTTTTTTAAATTCTATAAATTTATTATTTAAGTCGGTTTATTTTTTTTTTAAGTTTTTATCATCTGTTCCTAACTTACCTCTTCAATTCTATTTAAATATGATATGATTTTTTTCATTTTATTTATGCCATCAAAAGCTGTTATAATAGGTACAATCGAAGACGTTATCATACTTAATACGATGAATGTTAATAGATTGAACGATGTATGCCATTTTTGTATTTTTATAATTAGCAATCCGTTCGAGCTTACTGAAACAAACAATGCATTATGAACACATCTCTACCTTCATAGCATTTACTCATCTCATTTACCTGTTTATTATTCTACTTCAGATAGAACAGGTTACTGATTTTTACCAAAACCGATTGTCACCGACTTCAGCAACCTCTGGGGCAACTCCGTATGTATTTTAAACAGAGTAATAACCATGCCAGCACTAACGGTCATTGACAGGTAATTCTGTTAACAATCGGGACCGATAGCTTTCTCTACCTACTTTATTAGGCTCGGTGGTAGACCTACGAGGACAACTAGACCAAGGAAGAAATATAAACATTTAAATAAATACCGATACTGGGCCCTGTCCGCGGCAACAATAAGACAAACATTTCTATTATACATTATATACAAACGTGTAACTCTAACGGAGAGAACTTTTTGCAGAGAACGCAAAAATGGCTCGCAGATGGTAGTTTTTTTTCTTACTTACTTGACACTTATCGTTAAATATTACACAATTTACCCAATATTGTAATAATAACAGTAAAGTTTCATTAAAATCCATGAATAGTTTTTACCTCAAAGAGAAATAAATATCCATACATACTTACAAGCTTTCGTGTTAATAATTTAAGTAAGGTTAAATGTTTTATTTCTTAGAACATTGAAAAAACATTTTTAAATAATTTAATAAAATTGTAGGAATTTAGTAGTTTACTTTAAAAGCAATTAGGATAATAAGCGATCATGTACAAATCTATAATATAATAATGAATCGCTGAATGTGTTGCTAAGCGCAAATCCCGACAGCAGGTGAACCGATTACGCTAAATCCATTTTTATAATATTCCTGAAGATCGCGGATAGTGCTTAAGGCGAGAAAATTTTTTAAAATTGCCCGAAAAAGTCTAAAAATAACACTTTTCTTAGAATTGTAAATGTTTAAAACTTTTTATTTTTGACATAATGTAATTTTTGACTTATTAGCTTTCTATTTATTTTTTTATCTTACTAGCTGACCCGGGGTATCGAATTGCAGAATAAGTATTAAAAAGTAAAAATAAAGAATCGACGGTGTGGCGTTATGAAGTTCTCCTGGTCAGCCAGTATATAATAAAACCTTTATCATAAAAATTACTTACGAATTGTAAGTATAAAAACACGGCTCAAAATTGCGCGTCTCCGCGACACAGAGACGGTGTAACTACAGTGACCTGGTGAAGGATGTTTTTGTTTTTGTGAACGGAGAGACTGAGCGCGTAGAGGCAGCGTCGAGTTGCGTAGCGGCGAGAAGCGCAGCGGTGCGAGGCCGAACGCGCTCGACACGCGGAGCACTGTCGCCAGCGTGCCGCTCACATTGCACGTCTCAGTGTCACCCATATCTTCACTATAATATTGTAATGTATATATAAAACTTTAGTATATTTTATAAACGGTAAATATTATTTGTGTGGCTGACGTCTGACCTCAATAAAAACTCACATCATAATCATGAGAAATAAATATTAAATTTTATTCAACCATAATTAGTTAACAAATATACGTGCATTACGTCAAAATAGATAGCATCGGTAGTCTTTTATGATCGACAAAAATAACATACGTAGTATTTTAGTTCATAGACCGTTATTATTCATACATTACGACATTAATAAAGGGTACAATGTAATGAAATGTTGTACTAACTTCAAAAGGATTACTTTAAAAAATTGATAGAACGTAAGATACTTCAATTGAGTTTGATAGATCTGGAATACTTAGCTATCAAAACCAACTTTCGAATTCAGTTAAGTTATACTTCAGTGAAATTATAATTATGATATATGATAATGAAAACAATAATATGTTATAGTTAAAAGTACCAGGCGATCTTAGATTATATATTGTCTAGATATCTATTCAACTCTTTTTAAATGTAAAAATGCAGATATAGTGGAATTTCAGCATTCGCAGAAAACCGTTATAAGAACATATAGAGCGCCGAATAGTAAAAAGAGTAGAATAAAGTTTTGCTTCCGCCTAAATACCAAAACTGATATGGATAAAAATTTTATGAGACCAATATCAATATACCCTTTCAAATTCAGTGTGAAAATAAATCAATAATTGAGAACTACCTAATTTTTTGGAAGTCGGTTAATTAGATCGAGCCATCTACTTTCAGAAACTATGTAACCGGCGTCCTTAGCGACGTATGCCCACTATTATCTACATATTTTATCTTTATCTCTTCACATTTAGCATTTGAAGCTTTTTTTATGTTAACAATAAGCTTCACTATTTATTTCTTACTAGCCTGATTTATTACTCCCAAATAATAATTATTAAGTACTTAAAATGTTTAATATTATATTACCTCAATTTAGGTCATAGTATCATAATATTGTCATAAAAAAATCGTTGTTTTGTCGAGAGATGGCGCTGACTGTACTTTAAATCGCGCTATCATTTGGTTCGATGCAACACACCTATACATTGTATTGTGTTATTTGTTTAAAATTTCAGTGGTTTTAAATAATTTTTGGAATCTGATCAACTTCTATGTTAATTTGATATAAATATGTAAAATTTTAATACCTAGATTAAATTATTTGACCACTTGGCGAAATATGACAGGAAAGGAACTGGAAGGTGTAATGAGAAACCAAGTGTATTCTGTTTTTGTCGAATGCATGATTCTAAGACATTTTTTATCACAACGCTTAATTTTTCAGAATTAACTATAATCTACTTTAGATTATAGTTACATGTTTATAAAGATATACAATAATATTTTCTATGCCTTCTCTCCTAATAAGGAGAAGGTTTAGAGCTTAATCTACCACACTGCTCCACTGCGGGTTGGCGGATATACATGTGTCAGAATTTCTCTCGGCACATGCAGGTTTTTTCACGATGTTTTCCTTCACCGCCGAGCTCGAGATGAATTATGAATAAATTGACAAATTTAACAGTTGATAAATCAGCGGTAGCCGGGGTTTGAATCAAAGTTTGGAAATGTAATTTATGTATTTGTACGACATTACCTATGGATCATAGTTGCCTGACAAGAAATAAATAAAATAAAAATGCTTACGTACGAATTTAATAATGTATTTTAATACAACCCATATTGTTTTTAAATTGCGTAATGCATTAATCATACATCGACAGCTGTCATTAGATTACTTCAGAGATAAACAGTGAATATTTTGAATCTACATCACGAATTGTTTACACAGGCATAACGCTCAGAATACGTTTAGATATAATCGAGTCTCGGATAAGGTAATTATAACTTCTATATGTCATGCTGTTTAGAGTTCCATACCTAAAGGGTGCCAAGGAGACCCTATTACTAAGCTTCCATTGTCCGTCTGTCCTTCTGGTCGTCTGGTCGTCTGTCTGTCTAGCGGGCTGTATCCCATGATCATGATAAATAGATATTTGTAATTTTCTTAGACTGTTCTGTATATGAATATTTCTAGTACTGCTATAATGACAAATAATTTGAGTTGGACTCACACGCTAATGGTTATATATTAGTATTGTTATAATGCCTGTCTTATTGATTATACATACGAAATACTAAAATCAGCCAAGTACGTGTCGGGCCAAGCACAATGTTGGGTTCCGTAGTTGTCAGAATTGTCAAGTTCGGTCAAGCAATCTTCGAGTACCAATTTTACAATTTTACAATATACGTACTTACAATTTTAAACCTTTTATTATTATAAAATTATTTTTAATTTCTCTTTAAAAATAGAATAAGATATTTTGATATGCTATTATGCCTTCATTCTTATTTTTCAAAATCAAACTAGGTAATTTATTAATAATAAATGGTAATAATTTAGAATGATATACCTATTTACTACTTACCTACCTTATATAATTAATTAACAATTTAATCCTTAAAGTGTTTACAATATTAAAATCTATGTAATGATAAAGAGACTAATTTAGGTAGGTAGGTATTTTTAATGTAAAATGAATGTTTGAATGTGAATTGTAGTAACGATTTTGACCTTTATATGTTCGTCGATTATTTATTATTCTAACACTTGTAAAATAAACTTAGCGCCGATAATTTTCCTTCCTGATTAGCGCCTATGAAATCTATGGAGATTTGGTTGAAAACTTCATAAGCGCGATTCAGAATCATTCGCGACATGTTTTATTGAGACATTGTTTTATACCTTATTTTATATTTTATTTTAATTTAAACTTATTAAATATTTATTCATTTAAATTCATATATTAATTTAAAATTATTAATATTTACATAATGTGATGCTTTAAAAAGTGAAATATTTATTTTTACTTAGATCATCTATAACTCGATAACCATAAGAACCCACATAGCCGTGATAATTTTCCTTTTAAATTAATTATATGTACCACTATCGTGAATTTTTCATATTTTTAGACGCAGCAGTTTAGTGGGTAGAGGGGGGGGGACACTTGACTCTAAGAAAAATTGACACTTCAAAGCTTAATATTTCGGAAACAGTTCGTCGTTCAGAAAAATGGTTTTCCCACACCTATAACATTTTTAAAAGACCTATCTAACGATACCCCACAACATGGGATAAATGAGAAAAAAAATTTTGGTCTCTCTTAACACATAGGGAAGACACCCTGAAAAAAAATATTTTTAAGATTTTATTGTACGACTTTCTTGGCGTAATTCATATGTATACTCATACCGAATTACAGCTTTCTGGTACTAAGGGTTTCGGAGCAAAGCCGCGGACAGACAGACAGATAGACAGACAGACAGACAGACGGACATGGCGAAACTATAAGGGTTCCGTTTTTTACTACGGAACCCTAAAAAGGACACAGTGTTATATCTTGTATGGTAAGGAACCCTTCATGTGCGACACTGACTCGTACTTGACCGATTTTTTATTAAAAACCTAAAACCTTAACGATAAATACTTTGTTTCATCATAGCTGCGTCGACCGTAGGTGACGGCATTTGTATCTTCGAATCAAAATCAATAAGTATTTTGGAAACTTTAAAGTACGAATTGTACATACATATACGAGTATGAAAAATAAACTAACTGTATTTTTCATAATTAAACTGACCTGTTTTACTACATTATTGACTGATTGACTCATACTAATAACAGTATTGAATCAACGATGAACCGTGGACCGCTGGGGGTGGTGCTAGAGATGTCACGCGCAGTAGGCCTAGCGCCCTTCACGTGTTCACCGGAGGTCAAAATATCACGGCCTTTAGTGATATATGGAAGAATTCTTCTCTTCTTTAACGGTGACTAATATTTTTGAAATAATATAATAATGATTAATAAGTTAGGGAAAAGGGGCCACAAGCGGATACGTTTTGATTCGAGGCGTAAAATTATCACCTTGTTAATAAATATTAGTTTAAACTTTTACATAAACGACTGGTGTGTTTCATAGCGCATAAAATTAGTAACACATATTTAAGATCGATTAATTAATCATTAAGTTCTAAGGAAATTTGCAAAACTTAAAGAAAAATTGCTTTGCTCAAGTGAGGTTCCCAAAACGGTCTTTGGTAACGGGCAAATCTATACTAATAATAAAATTCTAGCGGGTCGCTGCCTGTACATGGATGATATATGAAAAAAAATCTTCTTGGGGGCCTTCATTAACGCAATAGAACCCAAAACATTGATTTTTAAAATTCTTATCTGTTTGTCTGTTTGTCTGTTTATCTGTGCGTTTGTGCACGCTAATCTCAGAAACGGCTTATCCGATTTAGATGCGGTTTTCACTAATATATTGTAGTAAGCTTCACTTAACATTTAGGCATTGTTTCATGTCAATCGGTCCATAAATAAAAAAGTTATGTCAATTTAAAAAATTACATTGAACATTTTTTTGTGCCTATCACTAAATACATGAAAGTATATACAGTACTTACATCAAAAAATACATTTTTTAATTTTTTGTCTTTCAGTCTGTCTGTCTATCTGTTTGTTCCGATTAATCTCTGAAACGGCTGAACCGATTTTTATGGTATTTTTACTTGCAGTTAGCAAATGTTATAAGGAGTGACTTAGGCTTACTGCTATTTTAGATATTTTTAATCTATACATATATAAAAAAAATTCTAACGGATCGCTGTCTGTACATAGAAGATATATGAAAAAAAAAACAAATTATTTGGGCCTTTACATACGCAATAGAACCCAAAACAATAATTGTTAAAATTTTTGTCTGTTTGTCTGTTTATCAGTGCATTTGTGCCCGCTAATCTCCGAAACGGCTTATCCGGTTTAGATGTGGTTTTCATGATTATATTGCAGTAAGGTTCACTTAACATTTGGTATTTATTTCATTTCAATCGATTCATAAAAAAAAAGTTATGTCAATTTAAGCGTTCACGTCGAACAGTATTTTGTATTTTTCACTAAATGCATGAAAGTATATACAGTACTTACATCAAAAAATCCATTTTTTTTAATTTTCTGTCAGTCAGACTGTTTCCTACAACTGATCTCTGAAACAGCTGAATCAAATTTGATGGGACTTTCACTTGCAGTTAGGGGATATCCATTAATCACGTGAGGCCCAGAGGAGGGAGAGGTGATGGAAGAAAAAAAATTACGTAATATCACAAAGTCTAAAAAGTTCTTAAAAACATTACTTGATTAATGAACAGCCCCTATACCTAGCTAATATCATAAGGATTAACATAGGCTACCTTTTATTAAAAAATATATTAATTATAATGAATAAGTAAAAAAGAGATAATTCTCTTAATATTTTGTTATTACGTAATCGCGATAACAAAATATTGTAGAACCCAATAAAATAGTGAACAATTTCTGATTTAAAAAGGGAAGGTTATACATCTATATATATAATATAATTGATGTGTCTGTTTGTAATATTAAATAAATGCATATGAAAGTATACACGGTACTGACAACAAAATTAATAAGTTTAAAATTTTTGTCCGTCTATCTGTCACTCAGTTTGTTACGGCTAATGTCTAAAACAGCTGGACCTATTTTGACGAAACTTTCATGAACAGAAAGCTAATGTAATAAGGAACAAAATTGGAACCAATGAAATAGTGAACAACATCTAATTCAAATAAGGAAGATATGTATATGTATAATATATAAATATAATAATTTGGAAAATAATATATTTACTGGGTAATTTTTTTACTGGATATGCTAGACCAAATCCGAAACTATAAGCAATAGCGAAAAATAATTAAAGGAGTAACAGAGCCGATTTTAATAAAAACTAAAACTATATCATCAGTTTTTTGAAAAATAAGTTCTCCTAGCCAGAAACGCACACGTTGATTTTGGAAAAAATTAACATTCTGTATGATTGCATCATCTGATACTGTCACATATTATAAGAATCAACTTCAGAGAGGTATTAGTATATAGTTAACTGCAACAAAAAGAAAGGGCAATTCATTAAATCTTTTGTAATTCTTCAAAAAAACGATCATACCTAAAAGTGAAATTTTAAAATTATAACGGGATGTTGTAACGCTAATAGCGGGTGAGTACAATAGCCGAGTCCAGTGAAATGTAGATTTTTAATAAATTGATTCATCTTTTTAGGAATTATCTAAACCTACTTAGGTAACGGAGTAGGTGACAGGGACCAAAACAAACGTCACATTCTATCAACTTTGTGTAGCTCACATAGAAAAAAAATAGACAAACATAAAAGAAGTTACTGTGAGTTATTCATTTTATATATTTTTGATTGTATTCTTTACACTCTTCCTTACTTTAGTAGGTGACTAGCATTTTGATGCAAATAAACAAATCGTTCGAAGTAATGCAGACTTTTTTTCTTAACTTACCGGGAGCCATGATTTAACCCACATATTTGATTATGTATATTTGATATATTGTAACCCTTTAAAATTTTTCTTTTGCAATATTTTAATATTTATAAAATATTGTCTTTATTTGTTATATCTTTGAGTTGGTTTCTAAACCGAATATGGTGTTTGGCGTTAGTCTGTGGTTTCGTTTTCTTGAGTAGGGAATACTCTGTGGTCGACGCGATTGTATCGTTGAGCAGGCGCCGGTCGTTCACCGATGTTTGTTGATTTAAACGATTTTATTTTATATATTTCGGTAAGAATATAGTAATGAATAACCTAAATATTCATTTGTTGATAACGATTACATTTTCGTTTATTGGTTTTCCTATTCGTTTGAGATCATTTTTACATATTTAAGTAGGCGTACCTACTTCATCATATTATACAAATTTGAGAGGTTCGCGTTACCAAACCGTAAGTAAAACGAATTGTATTCACTTCATTAAAGCCTAATTATTGTGGTTTACATGGTGTTTAAACGTTTCTTCGTTAAATTCCAGTCCTCTGTACTCTTGCCGGCCACGTGACACGTGCGAGGGGTTTTCGTCTTATTTTTATAAAATTAAACACTCCTGAGGTGAGTTGATGCATTAATTATATTGAATAATTAATATCTTACGTGGATCAGTGTATATTATTGTTCATTTAATTATATTTTACTCAGAATCTGCACTTAGGCTTTGTCTATGTAGTAGGTGACCTAAGTCGAATCCTAATAGGTTTAGAAGTGTTTGTTTTAGTTAATACAAACATAGTTCTTGCTTTTAAGTAACATTTTATTCCAAATTGTTCATTATTTTTTCATATTTTAACACTTTAAAAGTTACATTTTATAACCTAAAATATACAAGTTATTATTTAAATTTAATAACTTATTCTTCATTGGTACCTGTGTCTAGGGCATTCTTAGAGCCTTCTTAGTTTCTATACAAGTTCACAGGGAGTGTTTTTTTTAATTTGGACCTGAAGTCTTGTTCTTCAACTGAAGAGTTTTTTTTATTACAACACTTGTTCGTTGTGTTGGAGCTGTTGGAGGCTTGTGTACTGCAGTCAACGAGTGGTGCTTTTCCTGGTGGCCTGCTACTGCTGCTGTTTGCCACCTTGCACCGCTTTGATCGCTTGCCTGCACTTATTATATTTTTGTGGTTGTCGTTGCACGTCCATCCTGGTTTGCGCTACCTTAAACTTATTTTACCTTCTATTAAATTAATAATTTATTAGAACATTATTTAAATATATAAACATGTCTTTGCCAACATTCATGACTTAAAAAATTTAAATACTTAAAATCCCTGTTTTTAAATATAACTTTAAATAAATCTTGGCAAAAAGGGGCTGGCAGGAAACTTAAGATTTAGTGTTGCTCTGGAATTGTCAGTGGTCTGACCAGATACCGTCAACGATCCCAAACTGTGTAATAGTAACTTAGTATAATTTTATATTTTGAAAACGTACTAAAAACTACTACCTTTATAATAAACGGGGCTTTAACAAAAAAAATTAGTTTGACTACCCGTCACAATATATAGAATAAATTACTTAACTTCTAATTCATGTATGGATTTAATGTTCAATTCCTGGTCAGGAGAATCATGAAATCAAAAAAAACTTATGATGCAATTTTAGATTTCTCAAAATCGGACACGAGACTCCTTTAAGTATTTTTCGCGATTCCTTAAAGTTCCGGATATGGCCTATCAAGCCCAGTTAAAAAGTCACCCGATATATAATACAAGGAGAACCTCGGCGGGAATATACTGTTATACAGTCGAAATTTTAAAGACTAGCACAAAACACTTTACTTCAACATTTTACCGCAGACTATTATAACCTTGCTTTGCAGGAGACATGCCAAGCATTCTGTAATACACGCGAACGAAGTCGTGGGCACAGCTAGTATTATATAAATCTAATACGTATAATTGTACAATACAGAAAAAATTGAATTCAATATACTTTTTCCTACAAACAATTATTTCGATACCTCCCACGTAAGTTGTTGTAACCCCAAAATTACAATTTTACAGTAGAGCACTTTTAATCCGTTTTAGTTTGAAAGTTACAACAAAATACGCCCCTTTTCAGGCGTATTTTGTTGTAACTTTCCTTGAAAAAAAAAGATTTTTGGTATTTTTTCACTTTGAATGCATTAAGCTATGCAAATTCGTGTAGTATTCAGTAAAAACGCTAATGGCAATTTTGTGGCTTACAATAACTTACGTGGGAGGTATCGATTTGTATGATTACATAATCACTTTATCATGATACGAAATCGTTTCCCTCCGAGCTTGAAAGTAACCAACAGCCTTCATGCCTATTAAAAACTCATTTTCGATAGTGAATTTCTTAATTATAACCGAACCAAGCGTCTCAACAGATTATATAAACGTAGTATAGCTAAAATCCGTGTACACAGTTTCGCTAGATTATTGCCTGCTTATGACCCGCCTGAAGCCTGACCTCCTCTCTTATTCCTTCACTAAGTCCGTTTTTCCTAGAAACCCTTCATTCCTTTTTACGCCGGTTGAAAGGGATGGTAATGTGTTTATCACTGTATTTATACATTTGTGGCGTTATTTAAGACAAGATAAACACACGTGGTTTGTTTCGTCATAATCGTTGATGTTATAGAAAGAATAATAATCTGGAACAATCGAAAAAAATGAAAATCGACGAACTTAAATTTTGATTAAAAGTTGGTTAGTAAGCTCTATGGGCTTATTACGCAGTCGGGTTTTTGATTTTTTCAATTAAATACTCGCTATCTAATAACAGTATATATCTTGTAATAGTCAATTCATTACTTAATGAGGTATATCATGTCAGAACAATCGTAGAGGCAGACTTACTAAATGATCGTTTTGCAAATAACTCGATTGCAAACGACTGAGTTGCGCAACATTTCACGCATAGTGCTTTGCGTTATGCTTTAACAGTCGAAAAGTTTAGAAAAGGATCACAATTAGCTAAACGGTCTATTCAAATTATTTTCCTAACCAAAAAAAATACCTTTACAATTTTATTCTCGCGGTTTTGCTTGCGGTAATATATTTCTTTTGTTTTAAAGTAATATGCATTAATACATATAACGAGCTGGTGCTCGCGACTTCGTCTGCGCAGGATTAGTTTCGACAATAATGGCTTATATATAAAAGATAGATGAATGCTGTAACGGCTTTTTGGTGGGAATATTTAAGATAAACATTTTCATTATACTTTACATAGGTGTAACTCTAACGATCTAAGATTTTTTCCAACTAATTTGACACTTATCTTTATATTTTGTACAATTCACTGGAATTTATCAAAATCTTTTCTCAACGGATGCCTACGTCATAACATCTTCCTGCATGCCAAACTTCAGTTCGATCCGTCCGGTTTGGGCTGTGCGTTGATAGATCTATGTCAGTCAGTCTATCACCTTTGAGTTACATATATTTAGATATTGTCTATGGCCATCTGGAATATTATTATTTTCAAATGGTACTATAACTGGATGTTGATAAGCAATAATGTGTCAACCCACAAAGAGTCAAATTTGGAGATATTGATATAGTTTGATACTGCATCACCTGTTTAACATTATTAAAGAAAATTAAGTCTTAGAAGTTTAAAGAAGTTTATTTCCAAAAAGAACAAAGTTCGCTTACAAAGGAAATTTTAAAATTATAACTACAATTAAAATATTACAAATAATAAACAGTAGTGATATTAAACAAGATCAGTGAAATCATCTAATGTATGGGTTCTTAATCGTTTTTTAAATATATTTAGAGATTTTGAATTTACAACACTTAGAGGTACAGAGTTATACAGCTGTGCTCCTTCAAATGAAATAGTTTTAATGCCGTACTTGGTTCGGGTTTTAGGTGTTTCTAGTTTATATCTGTTCCTTGTGTGGTAAGAATGTGTTTTGGTTTTAAAGGTAATTTGAGAATGAGTAAGGTTTGTTAATATTTTTCAATTTATAATTAATACATAATTTATATTTATACATTTGTTTAATAGATAAAATTTTAGTGGTTTTATATAAATCTTTAGTAGGTGTATAATAATCCATATGAAATAAGACCTTGATCAGTTTATTTTGAGAGATTTGCAAATGTTTTATATGTGTTTTAGCCGCGTTGCCCCATATTTCTATAAGGTATTCTAATACTGGTTTTACTAAAGTATTGTAAATAATGTTTCGTACTCTTGGAGGAATACAACGTGCAGATTTACGTAAAGCTCCAGTAAGCGAAGTTATTTTGGAATGTATAGATTCTATATGAGGTTTCAAGGTTAAATTTTTATCTAAAATTAATCCCAAGTATTTTTCATTATTTGACTGTTTGATAGTTTGATTGTTAAGTTTCAATTCATTATGGGAAGGAATAGATTTATTTTTGGCCGAAAAAATCATATATGAGGTTTTTGAGACGTTTAATGTAAGTAAATTGTACTGTAACCATTCGTTTAGGATATTTAAATCGTTTTGAGCTGTTTCAATAATACTGTGAATGGATTTTCCAAAATAAAATAAACAAGTGTCGTCCGCGTACAATAATATTTCTCCACGTAGTGGCAATTGATCCATATCATTAATAAACATCAAAAAGAGTAAGGGCCCGAGTATGGAACCTTGTGGTATTCCACATGTGATTGGAGCTGGATTACTTTTGAAATTATCTATTTTTACAATTTGCTGACGATTGCTAAGATAAGGTGAAATAGTTTCGTACGCGGTCCCAACTATTCCAGCTCTTCTAATTTTTTGTAATAATATAGAATGTGAAACCGTGTCAAACGCTTTTTTTAAATCAATGAATACTCCTACTACAATATTTTTGCTATCAATGTTATTTTTCATTTTAGTGATGAGATCAATTGTAGCAGAAAGCGTTCCTGCTTTCGGACGAAAACCGTATTGCTTGTGATAGTAAAAGTTTATATCATTTAAATATTGACTTAAACGATTATGAATGATTTTTTCAAATATTTTTGACAAAACGGGTAACACAGAAATAGGTCGATAGTTACCAGGGTCTGATTGTGTTCCCGATTTATATATTGGAGTTACTCGTGCAATTTTGAGATTATCTGGAAAAATTCCTTTACTTATGGATTTATTTATACAGTGACTTAAATTTTTACTTATTAGGTTTTTTATGCATTTTATTGATTTTACTGTAACCCCATCAATCCCTGTACTTGTGTTAGAATCTAAACTATTAATTATATTTATTACCTCTTGTTCCGTACAAGGTTTGAGTAGCTCAAGTTTTTGTGTGTATTTATGTACAGATAAAGTTTCGCTATAAGTGTTGTAATTATGATATTTAGCCGGGATTTGTTTCATTAACACCTTGCCTATAGATAAAAAGTAATGATTGAAACACTCACATATGTTAGTTCCTTCAGTAATAGTCTCATTATTTATAGTTAATTTTGGAGGAGCACAGCTTTTATTTTTGATTTTATTTACTGCTATGGAATTTATTAAGTCCCACATACGTTTTGAATCATTAAAACACCTTATGAAAGCTTGGTAATAGTAATTGTCTTTAGTATTTCGTATATTTTCACCAACTTTATTTCTTTCGTTGTTAAATTTTAATTTTAATTCCTTATTATTTTTATCTTGTTTAAGTTTATTCCATAACAAATTTCGCTGACTTATATCTTGAATTATATTTTTGTTGATCCAATCACTTCTAGGTAAGTTTTGTATCTTATATTTAGTTTGTTTATTTTGCTGTATTTGGGTTACAATAAAGTTTTCCAATAATTTAAAATCACAATCAGGGTTAATAAAATTAGACTCCTCAATTGTCTTATAAAGGGTATCATAGTTTATGACTTCATATTTAAGTTTCCTTTTAGATTCATGTTTAACCTTTTTTAGCTCACAATAAATTTGTTTGTGATCCGACAGTGGTGAATCGATAATAGTAAAATTAAATTTTTGAGTTATATTTGTACATACATGATCTATAATAGATATGGATGTTTCTGTTTCTCTGGTGCAGTAAATGTTGTCTATTTTATTTAATTTATCATAGCCAGCCTCTTTAATAATACTAATATATTTCTTAGTCATAAAATCATTTTTTAATAAATTTATATTGAAATCCCCAAAAATTATACATCTTTTTCTTGTTTCTAATTGTGAAAAATATTGTTCTAAAAATCTCGTTGTATTCGTACTTGGTGGTTTGTAAATTAATCCAATATTTATAGAGTACCTCTCTAAGTAAATCCATAAAAAGTTATTTCCGTCTAAATATTTTTCTTCGGTAACATGATGACAAAAATCCTTATGTATAAAAATGGATACACCTCCACCAATTCCACCCCTTCTGTAGTTAAAGATATGAGTATAATTCGGTAGTTGTATTGCATCAGCATCTTGATCGGATTTTATCCATGTTTCTGTTAATAACACTAAGTGTATCGTGTACTTAAAAGATTTTAAAATGCATTTATATTATTATAAATTATATTCTCGTCTAGGGTGTCTTTATACTTTTGTCGTTTTTTGATGTTATATTAACGATTTTTGGAACTCCATTGTAGTACTTTATAGTAAGATTTTCTCCATTATTTTGCCTTTGACGCAGTTCGTCCTTCAAATTTTTAAAATACTTAAATTGCGCAGAAGTTTGGTCCTAATAGATACGAACATTATTATTTATTATTTTTCTATTACGCAATATGTATTGAGCAGTACAAGGTTCTTTAAAGCACACTTTAATATTTCTATTTTTATTAGGAAGATATTTACCCAATCTTATTAACTTTATAGGCATCGGACATTCAGGATAAATATCTTTTATAACTTTCATAACTTCTTGTGTATCATAGTTACGCCTTGAATCCGCATTTTTGTCATTTATTTCTATAATACCCGCAACAATTATATTTTTCTGGCGATCGCATCGGTCTTGGATTTCTAAGGCAACGCTTTCACACATAAGCGGTAGCGGATTAGAGGATGATGTTCGATTGACTATGTGTGAATGGATATTTTTTTCTAAATTATTTATTCTATTTTGAAGTGTTGTATTTTGTTCTTTCATTGCCTCTAAGTCCCTTCTTAAAGTTTGATGGTCTAATATCAATTTTTCAGATGAATATTTTATCTCTCGAATTTCTTTCTTTATTTCTAGTATATCTTCAAAGATTTTGTTGTTATTTTCTTTTTGACTTCTGCTAAATTCTTCAAATAATATTTTTATTTCTTCTCGCAGCTTGGTAAATTCTTCCTTAAAGAAATCATCTTCTTTTCTTTTTCTTATAGTTATGTTATCTCTTTCTTCCGACGAACGTAATTTGGCAATCAAGTTATTTCCGCTCTTCGTTGATCGTTGGACACTCATCCTTAGATCTAAGATAACGTTGAACAATAGCGACTCGAGCGCACGGGTCACTTTTATAATGCAGTATGTCACGTTGAACAGGTTATGATAATGAACCGTATGTCATTACAATGAAGTTTTATTTTTAATTATCACTGAAACTGTTATTTTATTTAATTTTAAATTATTTTGCGACAAATAAGTCAAACACGTCTATTCAGTGCAGCGGCTAACTCACTACTTCTTTGTTATAAACTAAATAAGTCGAAAAAAAGTCTCTTAATTGTTTCGATTTCCAAGTACTTTCCATATTTTGGAATTTATACAATAATTTTATTTGAAAAACTTTTTATTAGATAATATATTTAATATATCAACCGCTTTTAATTTATAATAACTTTTATTACAAAATAAAAGAAAAGATGGATATTACTTCCTCAAACATATTCGTTAAAAATAGGTTTGACATCTTTGGACGCCATTTTCTCAAAATGAAGTCCGTGTGGCTTGACACAGTATTGCTTATCAGCGTCCAACTAGTTCTCGAATTTTCTTCGCACATAAAAAATCTCTCTCTTTCTCTATTCTATTAGTATTGACTAAGTGGTTTCCGCGACTTAGTTTGTGTAAAAAAAATATTTTGAATAGCCTGTTTCTTTGAAATATAATGTGTTCTGTATACAAACTCTCATCACCTATTTCAACTTCGGCAAGTTTTTTTGCAACAAAAATATTTATGTCCTTCTCCAAAATCCATTTTCTTCTTCTTTCTTTCTATACCAAAATTCATCAAAAACGATCAGTTGCTTAGGCGTGAATACGTAATAAAAAGTGGACAGACAGATAGAGTTCCTTCCCATTCATAACATACTAGCTGCCCCTCGCGGTTTTACTCGTGTTTAAGGTACCTGCTTTTCTTCTATGAGTCGCAGCGTGATATATAGCCTACAGCCTTCCTCAATAAATAAACTATCTAACACAAAAATAATTTTTCAATTCGAACCAGCAGTTCCTGAGATTAGCGCGTTCAAACGAACAAGCCTTTCAGCTTTATAATATTAGTATAAATACTATACTATGGATAGTATTGATGATACGGATATGAATGTATCTATGTAAAATGTTTAAGTACAAACTTAATAACCTATATTTATGCGGCCTATATTGTTTTTAAATCGCGTATTGCATTAATCATATATCGACAGCTGTCATTAGACCAGTTCAGAGACAAACAGTGACTATTTATATCTAGATCACGAATTGTTTACACAGGCGTAACACTCGGAATACTTTTTGATCTAATCGAGTCTCGGATAAGGTAATTATAGTTTCTATATGTCATGCTGTTTAAGGTTATTAATATTATAAATTTATTGCTTAGATAGGTACTTTCATTATAAATTAAACATTAGGAGTAACGCACGGAATAATTTTAATTTAATCGAGTGTTGGAGAAGGTAATTTTCTATAATTATGTCGTATTAGTCCGAGAGCCAGGTGAAAATTTGGTTAATTATTTCTTCTCGATAGATAATTGGCGGTACGCATCAGACAACAGTATCATAAAGCGCTATAACCGTCAGCTGCGGCACAGTGGGGGGGATGAGTAGTTATAACCTCCCACCCTTGAAGAAGAACTATATCTTCTATTAAGAACCTTAACGATAAGTTGCTTTATCTATTAGCGGTGATCGTAGTGTGTAGGTGGCAATTTCTGCATTTTCAGTGAAGTCAAAAAGTTTTTAACGAACTTATATAACTTAGCCATTCGATGAAGTTTATAAATTTTAGAATAAAATAAAAATTACATAAGAATACAAATTTGATAAGAAGATGAAGAGGATACATATTTTTTAAAAATTTAAAATTTTAGATTTGAACTGTTTTAAATATTTTTAGTACTTATAAAAAGTAGTTTGCCAATAATATAATAGCCAATTAACAAATAAATAGTTAATCTTATTGTTTCCATGAAAAAGTTAGCTTAAAATTATTCTAAATATGAAAATGGAGAAATAAAATGGATTGGATAAAAGGACTTAGACAGGACGCCGACATAGCTGTATTGAAATGTAAATTAGTAGTATTTATTACATTTAAGAATTCGCTTCTACGTCCATCCGTTGTAACACATAGTCCGGGCACTTAAAACTTGGATTACAATGGTAGCTCTTGTAACCATACCTACCAAGGTATGGAAAACTGGAAATTTTACCGTCAGCGTACTTCATTATAAGCGCCAATGATTTATTTCTTTTTTTTTCTACAGTAATGACTAATACGAATTAAAGTATTGCGTCAGCGATGGACCGTGGACCGCTGGGCTTGAAGATGTCACGCGTAGTGGGCGTAGCGCCCTTCACGTATGCTCCGGAGTTCCAAATATCACGGCCTTTGGTGACATATGGAAGAACGATCTTTCTCTTTAACGGTGATTAACTTTATGTTGAATAATGTAATTGTTTAATAAGTTATATTATATGGTGAATTTCGACTCGTCAACTTTTGTAATACACAATTCGGGTGATTTTTTATGTTTATGTTAATTCGCTTTTGGTATTGTTACCAATTGAATTTAATCAAGTTATTGAAAATGTTTTAGTGATTTTAAATTATTCTATTATCGCTGGATTTTTCATACAATCAAAATATAACGGAGTTATAACAGCATTACAAGGAATGTAAATAATCAGGATGATAATATATACTACACTGAACACGCTCGGAGGATTCACCGCTCCAGCGAGATTGACGCGAATGGCTGAATATTTGAAAAAGTTAGATCAGGTATAAATAATTGAATATTGCAACTAATAATATTAATTCGTATTTAATATAACTTAAACTACACTAAACTAATGGTAATAAAATCTTTTTTATTGCCCAATGTTTCGACGAAGTTGCATCCGTCGTGGTCACGAACTGTCTCTAAGGTATTACTACCATTAGTTATCGCGATGAGACCATTACATTAAATATGAAATGTATAAATCGTGAAAGTTTAAAATATATAATAATATTAAACTTAATAATAAAAATATTTCTATATCATATCCTAGCAACAAAAGCCAAAATCTTATAAAAAAACATTCTTACCAATTTGACATTTATATTCCACTTACTTTAATTTTTAAAACCAAACTACTAAATCTTTTTGATCAAAGTTCTATGAAATTATTTGAAAATTATAAAGAATTAACCACATCGGTCAAGCCGTTCTCATGTAATCGGGGATACTTAAAAAAAAGTCCCGACGAATTGAACATTCTTCGTAGTCGTTTAATAATTACCTTCGGATTTTGTTCTTTACATTTTTCTTCATTTCATGCTCAAAATCAATCAAAGTCGGTTACGTGACGTATTTGATCTTGATCGGCTGTGAAATCAATTATCCATTCGTATCTTGATGAGTTTGTCTCATAATAAATTAGACTCATCAGGGTGTATCTCAATAATAGCGTATCAAGTGCTACCCCACCGACACAATCGTAAGAAACCATATCTAAAGCTACAGAGCCCGTGAGACAGGTCGAATATCTGGAAACAGATGAGGATAGAAACCATGTTTGATCATGTTGTAACAAGTTAATTGTTGCTAGTTGCAATTGATTTATTATCTATACTTACATTATAAAGCTGAAGAGTTTGTTTGTTTGAACACGCTATTCTTTTGGACTACTGGTTCGAATTGAAAAATTCTTTTAAGTGTTAGGTAGTTCATTTACTTAGGAAGGCTATATGCTATATTATATCGAGCTACGGTACATACTCGTAGGAGCGAAGTACCCGCAAGTGAAACCGCAAGGGACAACTAGTGAATGTATAAATAACAAACAAAACCAAAAAAGCCCATTATATAATTGTTAGGAATATATCATAAAAGTAAATAATACTGTATTTTGTCTATGGTAGCTCGTTGATCAGTTAGTTATTATTAAATATCGGCAGTACGCACTTTTCCTCTCTCAAGGATAGATTGCTCGTCCTTACTCTCAGAAATCAAATCAAATCAAAATATTTTTATTCAAAATAGGAATTTACATTCTCTTTTTGAACGTCAAGAAAATGAATCTACCACGGTTTCGGAAAAGTATAACCTCAGGCCTGAGAAGAAACCGCGAAAGAAACTCAGCGGGACTTTTTTTTTGTTAGTTTTTTTTTTTTTAACAACGTCAAGATTGGTTACAGTATGTAAAATATATTGAGACAGCCTGGAAGCGATCACATTATTCCCAAGGTGTGTCATCATCTATGAAATCTTTAATATTATAATAACCTCTAACACACAAACGTTTCTTTACAATTTTTTTGAACTTTGCTATAGAAGCATTTTGAACGTTTTCTGGGATCCTGTTGTAAAATCGTATACATCTCCCAACAAAAGAATTACTTACTCGACGTAGTCGAGTAGCAGGCACAATGAGTTTGTCCTTGTTCCTCGTATTGATATGATGGATATCACAATTTTTTTTAAATGAGTCAATGTTTCTATGTACATACATTACATTTTCAAGAATGAATTGAGAAGTAACAGTCAATATGTTAATTTCTTTAAATTTTTCTCTTAAAGATTCTTTATGGCCAAGGTTATAGATTGCGCGAACAGCTCTTTTCTGCAGAACAGATATTGTATTAATATCGGCGGCATGTCCCCATAGTAGTATGCCATATGACATGATACTATGAAAATAGCTAAAGTAATCTAAGCGTGCCGTTTCAACATCTGTTAATTTTCTAATCTTTTTAATAGCAAAAACTGCAGAGCTAAGTCTATTCGCTAACCTTTCAATATGGGGGCCCCATTGTAGTTTAGAATCCACAGTGATACCAAGAAATACTGTAGTTTCCACCGGTTCCAACGTTTCTCCATTTATAAATACGGAGGCTTGTACATTTTTAACATTGGGCAAATTTATACATTTAGTTTTATTTACAATTTAACATTAAATTATTAATACTAAACCAATGTACAACATCAGAGAGAGCATTGTTTACTTCGTCAATATATTCATAATTGTAACGCGGATAAATAATAAACAAATAGATATGAAAAATAACTTGTTTTAATTACCAACTTTTTATCTATAATTATAACACAACTAAACTTATAACTTGCAAGGCTCACAACACAATAATTATTTCACAATAGTAACCCGATCACACCACTGTCGTCTCTTTTATGCTACCCTCCTCTCCTCTCCAAACCGCACCTCGCCCCTCCACCACATAACCGCGCCTCTGGTAGTCAACACACCTCTTATTTTTCGTTACATAATCACTACATAGTATAAAACAAAGTCGCTATCCGCCGTCTGTCTGTCCCTATGTATGCTTAGATCTTTAAAACTACGCAATGGATTTTGATGCGATTTTTTTTAATAGATAGAGTGATTCTTAAGGAAGGTTTATATGTTTAATACATGCATAATATAGTAGAGAAACGCTGATAAATTTAGAGGTTTCTAATGTGATGTCGTAAATAAGCACGTTTTTTTACGCTTATATTGCAAACGCTGGCTGAACCCTACGAGATAGACCAAAATAATGTACTACAGTATTGTCCACCTTAAAAAGTTCAACAAAAAAGTCCGCGATGGTATATGTCTATCTCTTAGGGATAACCCACCATAACCATTTTTTATCCTTTACTAAAAAATGGTTATTTACGAAGTGATTTTAAACAATACAGCATTAATCCTTATCCAATTAAGTACCTTAAATAAATTGTGCATTTATTATAGATCAATATGTTTTTTACAGCATGTAATTTAAGTGAATATTTCCGAAGATATTACAAATTTAAAATGCAGGGACGTAGTTATTGTGGCGCCGCAGCGGTACCGACCCGCGGCCGGCCGGGGTCGGGCGGCGCGTCCTATAAATAGCGCGTCGATGGCCGCGATTCGCCCTATAGCATATCATGATTTGCAGCGATCGCACGCGTTTGTCGGAGCTCTCTTGCGAGGAAAATATCAATCTATATCTATACTAATAATAAAATTCTAACGGGTCGCTGTCTGTACATGGAAAATATATGAAAAAAATTTTTCTTGGGGGTCTTTACTAACGCAATAGAACCCAAAACAATGATTTTTAGAATTCTTATCTGTTTGTCTGTTTATCTGTGCGTTTGTGCACGCTTATCTCAGAAACGGCTTATCCGATTTAGATGCGGTTTTCACTAATATATTGTAGTAAGCTTCACTTAACATTTTTAACACTTTGTTTCATGTCAATCGGTCCATAAATAAAAAAGTTATGTCAATTTAAAGAATTACGTTGAACATTTTTTGTGCCTATCACTAAATACATTAAAGTATGTATATACAGTACTTACATCAAAAAATACATTTTTTAATTTTTTGTCTGTCAGTCTGTCTGTCTATCTGTTTGTTCCGACTAATCTTTAAAACGGCTGAACCAATTTTGATGGTACTTTTACTTGCAGTTAGCAAATGTTATAAGAAGTGACTTAGGCTGACTTCTATTTTAGATATTTTTAATCGATACGTACAAAAAAATCTAACGGGTCGCTGTCTGCACATGACAGATATATAAATAAATATATATTATCGGGGGTCTTTACATACGCAATAGAACCCAAAACAATAATTGTTAGAATTTTTGTCTGTTTGTCTGTTTATCAGTGCGTTTGCGCCCGCTAATCTCAGAAACGGCTTTGATGGGACTTTCACAAGCAATTAGGGGATGTGCATTAATCAGGTGAGGTGCAGAAAAGGAGAGGATATAGAAGAAGAAATTCACGAAATATTACAAAGTCTAAAAAGTTCTTCAAAACATGACGTAATTAATGGACAGCCCCTATAGCTAATGTTATGAGGATTAACTTTAGCTACTTTTGTTTTAATATATTTATTTTAATGAATAACTAAAAAAGAGAATTACGCGATAACAAAATATTGTAGAAACCAATAAAATAGTGAACAATTTCCGATTTTAAAAGGGAAGGTATAAAAATAAATAAAATTGATGTGTCTGTTTGTAATTAAAAAAAATGCATATAAAAGTATACACGGTACTTACAACAAAATTACCAATCTTAAAATTTTTGTCTGTCTTTCTGTCACTCAATTTTTTTCGGCTAATATTTGAAACAGCTGGACCGATTTTGACGAAACTTTCACTGGCAGAAAGCTAATGTAATAAGCAACAAAATTAAAACCAATGAAATTGTGAACAATATTTGATTGAAATAGGGAAGATATATCTATACTAATATTATAAAGAGGAAAGATTTGTTTGTTTGTTTGTAATGAATAGGCTCCGAAACTATTGGACCGATTTCAAAAATTCTTTCACCTTTGGAAAGCTACATTATCCCCGAGTAACATAGGCTATATTATATTTTAAAAAAATTAGGGATCCTTACTAAAACTCTAATAATGTAACCCAAGGTGTAAAAAAATGACCTGAAAAATTACTTACATCACGTGCGCTGCGAAAACTATTGATGATAGAACAAAATCATTTACTACGACTTTGCAGAACTCATCATTATCTACAGAAAGTGTCGCGTCAGCATATGTCTAAATATTATAGTTACGTCACCGTAAGCGGTTTTTTGTTCTAAAAATTTAATTTATATGCCGCCGCTTGAAAAGGCTCTTTATTTGTACCTTGGTATTAATCCTTATCAAAATAAATAAATTACTTTGTATTCAGGACGGCTTCAATACCTTTTTAAAACTTTTTGAATTATTCACTTCGGACATTTCATTCGGAAGATATCACCAGTTTAAAAATGCAAGTATGAGAAAAAAGTCACGTGGTTGCCGCTCACCGCGCTCAGCTAGCCAGCATGCGATGTAGGCTCCATGTAAGCTTCACTGGGGTACGGGGGGCAGTCAATGTAATAAAATAAAAAAAATCATTAAAAAAAATTCAAACTTCCTTTATAATTTTACTTTTTTTTGAAACCCGACGCAAAAAAGAAGGGTGTATGTGTGTGTGTGTGTTTGCACCCGTGCGAAGCCGGGGCGGGCCGCTAGTTATGAATAAACTAGTTACAAGAACCCCAGAGATAACTTAACAATAACTTGATCAATCTAGCTCTTATTTCTTCGTGGTAGCGCTCCCTCGGCCTTCAGCACCAGTACTGGAGCCAGGGGATGGGTGGTAAGGAGATTAGGCGTAGGAACGTACTTTTTACGACGCGACACGCACGACGTCCGACATACACGCAAGCGCACACGAGAAGGGGGGGCCCATACGTCAAAGTCAATTCATGATGCAAGTACGGCGTTCCGTTACACGTAATATTTTTATTAAAAATACGCTACTTATAATATGTGTTAATTCTATACTCTTGAATTTATTTTTCGACTCAATTTAAATAGAATGATTTAACTTTCAGATCGACAATCCAAATGATAAAATATGTATTTCAATCGGAATTTATTTCCTCGTACATTTAATACATGGTATAGTAAGTTTATATATACGACCAAATGAAAGTTGTAAGTATTTTACATGTGTTTATTTATTCCAATAGTTGCTAAATTTAATCGAAATCTACAGAATTCTACAATTATTATATCAACGAATTTTATTCGTAGATTGAGCTTCGTACATATTCCTGCTAGTTATTTTTATATTATAATTTCTATCAGTTAAATATTTTAATTCTTTGATATACTTCAGGCCTGTATTTTGTTATATTGTTTGCATTTCTGTTTTGTGTGACCGTAAACTTTACGGACTGCATATTATTAAAAAACATATATTTTCGTTAGGGTTGTCTAAAAGAGATCACTACTTAATTAAGCGGTCATATTTGCATACTTTTAATTATATTTTAATTTAGTATGTGATTATTCTGTATTTATACGATAAATTTATTATTATTTAAATATTCATATACCATTTATTTTGTATTTCAGGGTTGATAAGAATGAGTATTTTGTTTTTCATAATCAATTTGTATATTTCGCTATTGCTGCAACTACAGATTACTTATTTTGCACAGCGAGCGAATTTAACTTTAATCGCAATAAACGACAATTTACAACGCTTGATTTGTAATGGTAATATTGACGCCAGAACGGCCCCGAGAAGTTCATCAGGACAAGGTAATGATAAATATTTGCTTACAACATTAGTTTCACTCCTTGCTCATAAACTAGGAGAAGAGCCTGCCACCGCTAGGCAACCTTTCTCTTATTAACATGAAGTACAGAGTTTAATCCACTACGCTGACTGCTTAAATAGATGTACCTACATGCCCTAGAATTTCTCTCAACACATAGATTCATCACGATGTTTTCTTTTACTGCCGAGCACGGGGTGAGTGTAAACACTTAAAATTCGGAATAGCTCGGCCTTGAACCTGCACAAACTCAAATAGTTAATTATATATTTTAAACTTTCGCGATTTATACTATTCATTTATATATATAAAATCACTTGTCCTGACTGATTCATCAACGCAGAGCCTAAACCGCTGGCGCTACGAACTTAAAATTTTGGCAGTAGGTGGCTTTTAGGTTGTAGGCATCCACTAAGAAGGGTTTTTTGATTATTCACCCCCAAGAGGGTGAAAATCTTATACCGTGATCGTATTAACTTAAAACTTAATACAAATACATTTGGGTAACAGAAATGAAATATAAATAGAAAATGAGATACTAATATTCCACACAAGGGTGCAAGGGGGTAGGAAAGTTTGTATGGAGAAAATATACTTTTTTGGCCGATTATCCTTAAATTCAGCACAAACATTACTTAGGGAGAATAATTAAATATATGTATCATTAAATTTCAAAATCATCCTTTAAAATGACGCTAGGGGGTAATAAATCCTGGAACGATAACAAATTCAAAATATACGCGGGCGTTGCCGCGAGCAACTGCTAGTATTTAATATAACGGCTCTTGGATTCGTTGTGTGGCAACTTCGTCGAAACATCGGAAAATAAAAAGGTATTATTACCATTGTTTATTGCGATAAGACCTGTTATATTAGATATGAATCGAATAAATAATATTCGAATTATGCAATATCTTCATTATGTTTTAAGAACAATTTTGATATTAACGTATTTTTTAACGAAGAAAATATCCCACGCAAAATTCGCGACCTGGCAACATTTTATGGATGTATATGCGACATCGTGAGGAAGAACAATGGGTCTGATGGAATAATCATGTCGTTGTCGATCATCTTCCATGTACTGTTACTAGAAGTACATATCTTTGCTGCTCTTGCTTTTAATATACCAGGTATGCAAGTCTAAAGATGAGACAAAACCAATAAAAGCTTCGCAACTGCCGCAGAGTTTTGTAAGACGTTTGTAAAAAATGTTGGAAAAAATGTTGTAGAACCGGGAGAATAGTGGTCCGATTTGAAAAATTCTTTCTGCGTTTGATATTCCTTTTACTGGGGAAGGTTATAGGTTATGCTACATCACGCTACTACTCATAGTAGCGAAGGCGTAGGCATTAAAGCGATTGAGAGGCTAGTCTCATATATTATTTATTTATTTTTATTTTATTAGTTTAGGTTAGCCAACAATTGTTTACACAACACCTGTAATGAAGAATCTTATCAGCTATTTACAATTTCAGGTGTAACAATTACTTAAAGGCTAACACAGCATGCACAATACTAAACGGTTATAATACTAAAAGAAATCAATTAAAGATATCAATTAAATCAGAATTAACTAAATCCCAATAAAATTAAAATTAACAATACAATTCAATAGTAAATAAATTAAAAATCATCAACATTTCCTAAAATTAACAGCTCAATTTTACAATAAGAAGGCTAAATTTGTTTTATTACTTATCAGGAAATAGTAAATAGTTTAAAATTTTTATAAATGATAATAAAAACAATAATCAAATTAAATTCATTAAATTCTGCCAAAATTAAAAATATTTTTCAATAGTTATTAAGTTAAAATTCGTTAAATGTTATTGGAATTAACAATTTAGTCTACAATAAGTAAAGAAAAGAAAGACTAAATATTCTTTTTTCGTAAAACACAGCGAAAATAGTAACGATAGTAATTAAACTTGATAAAAAGTACAAAAGTACAAAAATTCAAAAATATTCTGAACTAGACTTAATGTACGATGAAGAGAAGGTTAAAAACTTGGGTTTGTTATGGACAAACCAAACAATTGTGGCAGAAGTAAGCTGGAAAATATTTACTAGGTATAACTGGACGCTGATAAGCAATACTATGTCGAGCCACACGGACTTTATTTCGAGACATTGGCGTTTATAAATGTTAAACCTATTCTTAATAAATCTGCTTTGATGAAGTGTATATCCACAGTTTCTTTTCTATTTTGATAAAAAGTATAATGAGTCAAAAGTATATAGGTCTAGTAAAGAGTTTATCTAATAATAATATTCTATCTATATGAGATTATTGCATAATCCAAAATATGGGACACAATTCAAAATCCAAAATACTAGGTTAAGAAACTTTTTTCCCGTACATATTTAGTTTAGATGACTTGATTTTGTTTGAATAATGTTAAATACGTTACGCATTATGGAAATACACTAAAACCTCTAAAACTGACTTCTGGTGGAATGACACATTATTGCTTACCAGCATTCATACATAATCGCTCTATCTAGGACTCAATAAATAAATTCCTCCAATTGGATGCTGATAAGCAATAATGTGTCAACCCACAAATATTCAACTTCGGACATATCGATGTATTCCAATAATACAACATGTATTTAACATTATTCAACAATTTTGAAGTCACTTAAACTGAATAAGTACGAAAAAAGTTCCTTAATTTAAAGTTTCGAATATCAAGGGCGTTCCATATTTCGCAATTTATACAATGATCTCATGTAATTGAAAAACTTATTATTAGATGAAGCTTCTTATTACACCAATCTGTTTTTAATTAAATTTATCTTTTATCCAAATAGAAATGAAAATATTGGTAAATACGTCTTCAAATAAAGTTAATAAGAATAGGTTTGACATGTTTAGACGCCATTTTCTCAAAATGGAGTCCGTGTGCCTTGACACAGTATTGCTTATCAGTTTACTATAAGGTTGTCTATAAGAAATTGCTTACAGCAATAACATCGCCTTTCCATGCTCACAGTCTTAATTTTTTTTCTTTTGTGTTTTTGTTTTTAGCGTTTATGTGTATGTTTAAAAAAAATCTTTCAGATTCAACAGACATATACAGTCGGATTTATTTAATTTACCCATTTTTTTGCGCCGTCTATACAACATTTTACATAATATATTTGAATGAACAATTTCATCGAACTCATAATGAGGTAATTAGTTTAATATGTAGTAATATATAAAAAGAAAAACATAAGAACTATTAATTTTAAAAATTTGACAATCGGTGAACTAAAACTTAATTTGTTAAAAATAACTTATCTTTGTTTTATTTTGTAACCAGATTAATATATGGACGCTGATAAGCAATACTGTGTCAAGCCACACATTTTGAGAAAATCTAAAGATATCAAACCTATTCTTAATAAATTAGTTTGAAGAAGTGTATATCCATCGTTTCTTTTCTATTTAAAAAAAAGTTAAAATGAATTCAAAGCAGATTGTTATAATTAATGTGTTATTTTTTAAAAGGTTTTCAAATATATGAGTTTATTGAATAAATTGCAAAATATGGAAATTGGAAACGTTAAAATTTTTCCATACTTATCTAATTAATATGAATCGAATTATTTTAATACCGTTTCATCGGCGACACAGTATCTAAATACATCAATACCCCCGAATTTGATATTTTGTGGTTTGACACATTATTGCTCATCAGCATTGTTATATTCAACAGATGGAGCGAACACACAATCTCATCATTATTGGAAAGTCCAGGAAGGATGAAGTGAACACATATCATGAATTCGAGTTGTTCTTTCGGATGATAATCCTGAACAGCGTCAGGTACTCGCCACTCGACATGGTCACCCTCGGCAGACCGCTTGTGATAAAGGCAAGTCTTATTATTTAATTATGTCTTTACTGACTTACAGAAACTAAATATAAAATATACTCCGCAAAGTCAACGTTACCTTTTCTTGAAGCAAGCAAGTATTCGTTTTTATAATAAAATTCCGCAGAAAGTATTACAAATAAGAAATTTAATGTACATATTAAAAAGTCCGTTCAAGATTTTATAAATGATAAAGATGCTTGGATTTAGTATAAGCTGGATTCACACAGAGTATCGAATATATTTGTAACTTATAAATGTATGTACCCATCGTAAAACTTTTTAAAAGAGTAACTATCGGGTTTCTTGCCGGCTCTTCTCGGTAGAATCTACATTCCGAACCGGTGGTAAATTCATTAATTAATTAGTTTTTAGTTTTTTTTTCTGTAATGACGATTCAAAAATACTTGTAAAAGCCTACTTGAATAAAGCATTGATTTTGATTTTGATAGATAGGATTTTCGAATTTTACGGACAAAAAAATACAAACAGCCGAATATAGAACCTCCTTTTTCGAAGTCGGTTAAAGAGCAGGCGAATTACGTATATAATTTGATCACCACCGTCCATGAACTTTTGTACCATCCAGAAGCCACAAATGCGTTGCCTTCTTAAAAGGTAATAAGAATCAAAATCCAAGGTCGAAGAGGCACACAATATTATGATGGTGTGATGTCACTTTTTTCTCATTTGAATTTTTTTTTGTTAAAATAACTTGGACGCCGATTTTTTTTCCAATTTAACATTAACGATTTAAAACGTCTTCTTTTCAGTTATTTAGCGCCTTAATAACGTACTTGGTCATAATGTTGCAGTATGCGCCTGAAACGAAGGGTTTATTTCAGTTTAACGATGCTACCACTGAACGCACATAATTTCTTAATATAGTTTCTACAATCGAGTAATTGTATTTAACATTATTCAGGTATACCTCGATTCACGTAAATGTGTCGGTCTGAACTACATATGCGCATGACGCTGCGCAGAACACAAAATAAGGCATCGGGAGAGTCGTTTAGACATTTCTTTAATATTAATTATTAAATACTTCTTATATAATTGTATATGTCAAATTGTTGTGTTTAAATAACTTTTAGCAATTTTTAGTGCAATTGATACCGGATTCGTTTCTCAAATTGTTAAAAACGTTAATACTGAGCCAGTATAAATGTTCAAAGATTCGTGATTCTTTGAACTTGAATTGAACGGCTGTAAATATTTAATAAGATTATAATAATCTAGACATCTTGGCTCTTGGCTAGTTTTCATATATGAATTATAGCCTTCGCAAGTTCTAAACCTACAAGTTTTTGTCGGTTCTTATTTTATAATTCCGAAAATTTGGATTGTTGGTAGAAACTAGCGATCGAACATAATAATTCGTTGGTAGGTTTATAAAAATAATACATTATCTTATGTTATTAGTGTTAAGTTATCTCTGGGGTTCTAGTTACTTGTTTATTCGTAATTATGAATATATTTCTGAGAGTAAAGACGAGCAATCTATCCTAGAGAGAGGGAGGGTGCGTACTGCCGATATATAATAATAACTAACTGATCAACGAGCTACCATAGACAAAATACAGTATTGTTTACTTTTATGATATATTCCTAACATCCCCCTTTTTCACTACTTTCCCTACACAATTGAGACTGAGACACCTGACTACTTATATTCACTGAGAGAGAGCACTATGTTAACGGCACGACGATCCTACACGAACTGAACCCGACCTCCTTTGTTTCTAGCTAAATATTGCAATGCTGCGAACAACTTTTTTTCTTTTATGGCTCTAAATTAAAAACAATGGACGTTTACGATTTACTTATTTATTTTCAAACAATTATCTAACAACTCTTTGTCATTACTTATGATTTTGCTCAACTTAAAACTATATCCCTTTCAATGCTAATCAACTGTACATTTTTTAAAAACACATAATAATTCATCAATCAACTGAATATAAAATTTAAAATAAAACTTAAAACTATAAAGCATGATTTTTTGCTTTTATATATCTTTTCTTTATTATTATTATTATTATTTCTTTTTTAGTGTTTTTTCTTTTAAAATAGATAATTTTCTTTTTCTATTTATTTACTCATTATTCTTTCTCTTTTTCATGTATATATTCTTTTCTTTTCCCTTTTTTTTTTTTTTAAATCTTAAATTATTACATTATTTACTACATACACTAGTCTACTAAACATAATTATCATTAAAATATGTGTTATATTTTTTACTAATCTACCTGACTTGTTACATATTGATTACAATTTGTCTGGTTCTGTACCTGTACCTCCTGTCTATATTCTGATATTATAATGAAAGCAAAACGTTTCTTCTTTTTAATTATATTATAATATTTGAAATTTAAGCTTTATATTTCTATGAAAGTAAATCTTGATACTCTGTGTTGTGGTCATATCCCTTATGGTTTTAAATTTTTCAGGATAAACCACCTTTATACTACACTTATTAAAAATGTATCCTAAATAGTATATAAATTAACAAACAGACCAGAATCATGAAAACGCATCTAAATGTGATAAATAAGTTGAACCTATCAATTTTGACCCTATATCATCAATGTTTTCTCATTAAAACATTTTTATTCTAATCTGGGCTTTCTATGAACCCTTCGGTTCTCCCGAACCATTATATCAAAAATGTAGCCACTCACCGACTCTGTAAGCTTCTTAACTGGTTCTATCACCTTTATTTTCACCATGCGATTCAATTCATTTCGGAGTCCCATCAGGCAACGCGAATGTGACTCTCCGTGGTGGGTCAGCACACGGAGCAGCCTCTGGTTCTATTTTAGCTGGCAGACAGGAGGTAGGATACCAAGACCTTTGAATACAGACTATTATAAATTAACTATACTTTGACATGAATCCTTAGATTCAACGCTATTCATTCTTTGTAAAATATTATTTTTCTCACACAAGTCAGTAGACCTAGTACCGTTTCACAGTGATTTTTTGTTATTACAAATCTCAACTTCTCGTTATACTTATTACCAAATTTACATAATATTTCACATGTACCCATAATGGGTGTTCTATGATCACTGAAACCAAATATGTTTATATTTAAATTATTATTTATCATGAATTTAGATATATTTAACTTTTTAAATGTTTCAAAAGACATTACATTAATATCAGCCCCTGTGTCTAAAATGCAATTAACATTTACATTATTTATTATGATATCAAATTGCCATCCCCTCTTTGAGTTATTTACTATATTAATTTTACTTTTAATAATAGACTACTTTAATATAAAATTTTCACTATTATCTTGTATATTTTCATTGCAATTTAAAGACATATTTTCAATACTATCTTGACAATTCTTTATATTGTACACATTTCTATTTTTAAAACAACATCTATAATAATGTCCAAGTTTCTTACATAACCTGCATCTTGCTTCAGCCGCTGGGCATTTGAATCCATGTTGTCTGCCACACTTTTGACACGCTGTCCTCGAAGGTGTTTTGCCTACATACCTTCCTCCAGTAGTGTGCTCTCTGCTCGGGTTCCTCTTAATGTAATAATGATGATTTTCTTCATTTAACCCTCTGTAGTCGTTTCTGCTTGGAGACCATATTCTTTGTTGACGCAGTTGTTGACTGGTATCCCTATTATACCTATTCACTCTTTTCCCTTTAACAATAAACACATTTTCTTCTACCTCGTCACTCTCCGACGTCGTTGAAGTGTTTCTATTGATTTTTTCTGCGTCCTGTTGTGCTAATATAGCCATTTTTGTTATTTCTATCGCCCTGTCTAGCGATATATTTGGTTCCAGAAGCAGCCTTTGCCTTATATGAGATAAATTTGTACTCATATTTGCTATAAAAACGTCTCTAACTAACGATTCCCTCAGCTCTTTAAATTCACAGTTTAGACTAAGATTTTCTAAACTTGTAATGAAGTCGTTAACACTTTCATTATCCTTTTGTTTTAGTGAAAAGAAACTATATCTAACCATCGTTAGGTTTTTTCTCGGCTCGAAATACTTATTAAACTTTTCAATTAACTGAGACAAACTAATCTCGTCAATATTAACATTGAACGAATTAAAAATATCCACGCATTTCTCCCCCATCGAATGTAACATTAATGCAACTTTTCTTTTCTCATCTTCTTTATGTAAATTAGACGCTAATATATATAATTCAAACTGTTGAAGCCACGATTTCCATTTAACACTATCGTTTTTTGAATTTAAGCGCAACTGCGGTATCAATGTTATTGTTGACATATTTAAATTTTCGTCCGCCATCTTGTTTGTTGTGTTACACGAAGAAAAAAGTTCTCAGATTTAAAGTTATTTTTAAAATTATTATTTAAACTACTTACGATTTCAAAAACTATTTAAATAACACATACACGCACTTCTGACACCATGTTAAGTTATCTCTGGGGTTCTAGTTACTTGTTTATTCGTAATTATGAATATATTTATGAGAGTAAAGACGAGCAATCTATCCTAGAGAGAGGGAGGGTGCGTACTGCCGATATATAATAATAACTAACTGATCAACGAGCTACCATAGACAAAATACAGTATTGTTTACTTTTATGATATATTCCTAACAATTAGAAGATATGATGTTATACTGTTACTTGTAAATAAATTTCAGGACTGACCCATTTAGATCTCACTTTTTTTGTCGTTGAAGTCAACAACCAAGGCATTTATCATAATATTGAACTTGGCTCTCATTTCACATGTATGTTTTTGATTCGATGTACATTTATATCATATACATTCATGTTTTAATCTTGTTTACTCGACGGTACCATGCGCCAGTTCGACTCGCCTCGTATTCAGACCAACGCACTATCGTGAAACGTAGTATACTACAAGTTTAAATACTACTACAAGTGTCTCTTATCAATTTTGTGATTTGTAATGTTGTTTATGTAACACTTTAACACCATCTACGCTTTTTAACCCAGTAACTAGTACCTCTGAAATATTAGCTACTCGCATTTATTTCTCTTTACTATTTACCATTGACGTATTTTGTATTCTTAAACATTAAGTAATTAATTTTTGTATTGTAAAGTATATGTTTTTGATATTTGTATTAACTAACTTACGCACTTTTGAATGATATGAATTAAAATATGTGTCATAAGAATTCACTTGACTACATTTTAGTGTTACCTTTTCTAAAGATTCCTCGGAGTTCGCGTGTGGACTGCCTGTTGTGCGATTATATAGGTAATACGCACAAAAATTCTATTACAATAAAATAATAATAAAATAATCACTTGTTTTATTTTACACACAACTATATATACAGGATGTTTGGCAAATCATTTATTATAAAAATAAAATGCTGAGTTTGAGCAAAAATAAAATTATAAGAGATTGCCATTAGCAGATTTCTGGTCAATACAAAGGGATTAATCAATTCGTTTGCTTCATATGGCGAACCATTTGTAAAACAACCCTGTATTTAAATCTATACATTGAATGGAGAGTACATCTTTTAACATTGATAAGAGTGTTGGGATCCTTGGGGTCGACTTCACGTCGCTTGGAGTTCTCCAATCCAATTTGGCCGTCAAAAGGTCGGGGTCCTTAAGAGAGTGAGACAGTACAGGATCCTGGTGTATAAAACTCAGAGCCATCCTCATGTGAAACACTGTTCCCACCTGTAAGCAGGTGCTCCCAATAGCAATAGCCAGTTTCAACCATTTGACTTCATCCAACGCCGGGTAGTTCGCAACGTCGACGTTTCCAAACTCACACATGGTATAAATGTACTTTTGTTCTCTGTGTGTTTTTTACAGTCTGTACAATGGGGAGTACTCTGATGAACTCTTTGAAATGATGCCTGGCTACAATACATTATCTTATCGTATAAGAAGATATGATATGTTATACTGTTACTTATAAATAAATTTCAGGACTGACCATTGAACTTGGCTCTCATTTTACAGTTATGTTTTTGATTGGATATCATTGCTTTTTGTAGGTAAGTACACATCCTCGTAACGCCGTGGGTCTTATCGTTGTCTTAGATTTTCGCGATTATTACTCATTGAAATAAAACTATTTTAACGGATTTAAATCGCGTATATTTATTATTTTTATCATCGCGACGTTTCTAGGACTTTGCAGCGTTCGGATCATGTACAAATCCCAAGGCCAACAGACTGTAAGACCCAAGGATATTGTTAGTGCCTTCTGCGTGCAACCGGAACGTTATTCAAGATACCAACTAAGAAACCGTTGGCGGTAGTTGAAATAATATTTTTCTAAAACCTTAAATAGACAAATGTCACCTTAGTCTACCCGTTAGTAGGTAGGTACAGGCACTAATTAGGTATTTATGTTAAACATTCATAATATAATCTAATTATTTAAAATTTGCCATTTTTTTTATTTATTCCTTTGTATTCATCTAATTACCTATCTGCATACCAAATTTTAACTCTCTAGGTCATCTGGAACTGGTTTAGAGTTTTAGTCTATAGGTCAGTCAGTCAGTCAATCAGTCAATGATAAAAATGAGGATTTTTGGACATTAATATCTAAATAACCGTTTGAGATTAGCTTATGAAATTTAGAACATTTATGTATTCAGCAAGTCTCTATATATGAGCCAAATTTGATACGTTTATGTGAAATAGTTTTTTATTTATGAGGGCGTTAAAAATGTCTCCAAATGGTTCGTGTAATATTACACACAGTGCGGCTCGCCACTTCTGTTTCTTGAACTTGGCTTGACACGCTACCGCGTGTCTAGATCAAGCGATAATGATGATTACACCATCATCGGATGGTGTAAAAAATTGTAAGGTTGTTCCGTTAATCCATGCTACGGGGAATAATCGGAATCGCGTGTCCGTTTGGCCACCCCGTTTGGTGGATAAATGGAATTTCATTCTGATATCTCTTCCGATTTTCTACTCCACCACTTCAACAACTGCTAGCCAATAGCGTGACAATTCGTGTCTTCTTGGTAACCACTGGCCAATAGTGCAACAGTCGTGCGCTGTCTATGAGTTAGTTAATGTTTGTTACTTGAACACATGCAAACTTCACTTTATCTGTACATTTCCTTAACGTCTTCAAATAAGATACCTAAATAATAAATTTATTACGTTAGATTTTATAAAGTAAAAAGATTTAATGTATATTTGCTTTTATAATAGATTATAAGAGAGGTCATCATTTTTTCAGAGGTTCAGATCATTAATTATTACATAACAGTACATTACATTATAACTTAATTTTATTTTTATATATTTAAGTAGAAACGGACACATTGGACTAAACACAAATATCAATAAACTGTCTACATTTAGAGAGCGAGTGATTTTAGAAGAAAGGACGTTATAGAGGTGATAAAGAAGTCTAGGACAATTAAATAAGATGTGGAATTGGGAACGTTTGTTTTAAAGTTAGTAAAATTGTGTCATTTATAAATGTCGTTATATATTTCTAACTATAGGTAATAAATAAATTACGTATATTATCTATATCGATCTTGAAACAACGATGCTATCTATGCTGAATGATGTTATACACATACATTTGTTCTTAATAATTTATCATTAAATTTACTATTTATTACTCATAATGTACACGTTAGTTTTTATCGAGTTTAGTCCTCTAAGCCGCACAGTTTCTATAGCTATCATACCTTTTGTAACACGTACTAAACTTTTACATATTCATTTCAATATCATAGCGGAGGTATGGATGACACTGAGACGTGCAATGTGAGCGGCACGCTGGCGACAGTGCTCCGCGTGTCGAGCGCGTTCGGCCTCGCACCGCTGCGCTTCTCGCCGCTACGCAACTCGACGCTGCCTCTACGCGCTCCGTCTCTCCGTCCGCAACAAACTCGCTCACCAAGTCATTTTGGTTACAGCATCTCTGTGTCGCGTAGACGTGCAATTTTGGGACGATTTATTTTACTTACAATACGTAAGTAATTTTAATGTTATAGATTTACTATTGAACGTACAGAATCGCTTATTATGTTCTCATACATTTATGCTATTGCTGTGTATAAATATCTGTATAAGTTAATGTATAGACGAAATCCCGTGAAGTAGCGTGTTTCAACAAAGGCTACTAATTCTATTAAATTATTTTCAAATATTTTATTGATAGAGCTGCAAATTGTTCAAGCGCTCAGTTTAATGATAAATCGTGTTTTTATGTTATAAACATATTTTTTACCTAAGGAAAAATAAATAACGAGCAAAAAAAAAAACAGACTAAGTTTGGACTAGAATGATATTAAACAGGCTCTGGGAAATAAGCCGAGGAAAATATTATATAGATGAAGATGAGTTAATTTTACATTGTTTGTTTCAGTATCTTTACACGGATTAATAATTTTAAAATCACTTTTGTCGATGATAACGTATACCTTATTATCATTCATTATTATTTCGATAATATTTTCAATTATACTTATCGTACTAGCATTTGACGGTATAAATGCAATGAAACGCCTTATATCATATTTAATTAAAATTGAAGAGGTAAGTTAGGAATAGATGTGTTTATTCACCAAATAAGTCACATAAATATAATAGCTCGTAAATGTCTCTTAACGGCTGTTTAGATTCAATAACTTTGTAACAATATCATATACACGTATTTGGTGTGTTGTTTTATTTCTTGTTTACTCGTCTGTACCATCCGCGAGTTTAGACTCGCCTCGTATTCGGACCAACACACTTAAGTTAGCCGAGATGGCCTAGTGGTTAGAACACGTCGATCTCAACCGATGATCGCGGGTTCAAACCCTGGCTAGCACTGCTGATTTTTCAAGTGCTAAATTAGTGTTTAAATTCATCTCGAGCTCGGCGGTGAAGGAAAACATCGTGAGGAAACCTGCATGTGCCGGTAGAAATTCTGACACATGTATATCCGCCAACCCGCAGTGGAGCAGCGTGGTGGATTATGCTCTACACCTTCTCCTTAATAGGAGAGGTGGCCTTTGCCCAGCAGTGGGATATTTACAGGCTGTTACTTTACTTTTTTTACTTTACACTTATGTGAAACGAGGTATACTAAACTAATTGAATTCTTGCAGATACATAATGAGTTAGGAAGCAGTTATTTAAACATTAAAAACAAAAAATTCAGTATAATTTTTTGGGGATTCCTATCAATTCCAGTTTTGCAGTTTGGAAGGTTTGCATTGTTCAAAAAGGAAATTGAAACCAATAAACCAAGAGTTGATATATGTAGGTAAATTAAACTTTAGTAAATATTTAATTTGAATGCAACTCAAACGAACGGAGTGCGTGGTTATTTCGGGCATATGTTGCGATTAACATTTGACGAGTTTGTATAAAACAACATTAATTGGACGCTGATAAGCAATACTATGTCAAGCCACGCGGACTTCATTTTGAGAAAATGGCGTTTAAAGATGTCAAACCTATTCTTAAAACTTTTGTTAGAAGAAGTATATAACCTTCTTTTCTTTTCTGTTATGATAAAAAATTTACTGAGTTAAAAGCAGATTGGTATAATGATAAGCTTTATCCTTTCTAATAATGAGTTTTCAAATGTATGAGATAATTTTATAAATTGCAAAATATGGAACGCACTTGAAATTCTAAATATTAAATTAAAAACCTTTTTTTCATACTTAATTTAGACGATGAAATTATTTTTTTTGAACAATGTTAAATGGGTAACGTTATGTAATTACATCTATCTCCGAATTTGTCTCTTTGTGAATTGACACATTATTGCTTATCAGGACCCATATAAACTTAATAATTTCTTATTCTAGCTTTGCTCTTGATTTTTACGACTTGCATTTATATCGGCTACATCATCCAACTCCTGGCGATGATGCAGTTCGTCTTCCTCGTGTGCTCGCTGAACGCCACGCTCCGTGTTCTGAACGAGCGATTTCGCAGTCTGATCTACCAACTTAAACTATACGGTTGTATTTATATATTTAAATAAATTTGGAACACATGGATAACACATTCACAGATTTTTCAAATTAGCAAAAGAATATACCAGATTCCCAGGGATCGACATACGTCCAGTCGGTGTAACTCTCAACGTTGTCATATAAATAGTTTTATTACAGATTTAAAGTAATGACTAACTACGTAAATCTTTACGAATGTCTGTTGCTTTGGTTCGAATATAGGAAATAAAGGAATTCTGATAGAACAAATAACTTTTGTTCGACTGTATTCTTCACGCTTGTCTTTACACATTACCTAGTATCTTACACAGTACTATCTATATATATGAAGAAAAATATTTAACCGTTTAACGATATAATTGTACAGATTCGATGAAAACAAGAACAGTGACAAACGCTCATGTAACGGTGCGTCGCCTCTGCCGCACTTACATGTCGATACGAGAGCTGGTGAGGAGCATCGACCGAGGAGAAGGAGCATTGGTGTTTCTCCTACTCATTACTTGCATAGCAGATGTTATGGATAATCTGTTATTTATATTATCCTTCTATAAACAGATAGGTTTGTGAGAATTAAAAATGACTAACATCTTGGTAAGAAAGATATGGTGTTTATCTATTGTCCGAATTGAATGTTGATTATTTTGTTATTATTCTTTGTCCAGCTTTTGTTCGGCTGTATTCTTCACGCTTGTCTTTACACATTACCTAGTATTTAATACAGTACTATCTATACATATGAAGAAAAATATTTTTTTGTTTGGACTGAAAAACCTTTCGATTAATTTTGGTATTAATCGAAAGGTTTTTCAATGTTTATATTTTGGATATAATAGGTGTTGCTCAGTGTTCATTTTTTTAGTAACAAGAAAATATAATCAAGGGAAATTTAATTTTAATCAGTCTATACTTAATGAAGTCCAACTTAACCGTAATGCGACCGAGGTATATAAAAATGTATTTCGTTTTTGAACCATCTAATGTTAAAGTGCGTATGGCCAAACCATACAAGCCTTAACTGACCATAATTAATGTTTTGAAATATTAAGGTCGAATGACATTAAACTGCAGGGTGAAGTTAGCTTCGGATGACCACAACAACTTCATTGCTTTTTTTGATAGCTTTATTAGTTACTAGATTCCGCCCGTGACTTCGTCCGCGTGGAATAGTTACTTTGGGCTAATAATGCATTATTTTAGGACAAATTTGGTTAGCATAAAAAAGGTTGTAGCGATATAACCTTAAAAGATAGACATATGCTGTCACGGACTTTTTTTAGAACTTTTAAAGGGGAGCAATTCTGTCATACATGATTTTTGCGAAATTTTAACCATTTACGCAGCTCATGCAGAGTAAGCTCTTTCAATAGGAAAATATCCCTGATTAAGAAACATTCTTTACTGGTGCCCCGTTCCTTTTGGTCTTAGCATGATAATATATAGCCTAAAGCCTTCCTCGATAAATGGGCTATCTAACACTGAAAGAATCTTTCAATTCGGAACAGTAGTTCCTGAGATTAACGTGTTCAAGCAAACAATCAAATAAACAAACAAACTCTTCAGCTTTATAATATTAGTATAGACGACCACTTATGAGGGAGAAAAAAGAGAGACGTGAGGGAGATAATGACGAGAGATATAAGTGCTAGATAGATTTTAGTGCTCTGTCTAAAATGGTGTAAACAGTAATACATATATTACATTGCTTCTTTGCTTGCTCGACAACAGTATGGGTCATTCCTGGATCCTTTCGTTACAGATGAAAAAAAAAAGTGGATTATTAAAGATAATGTAGTGAGTTAATGTGATATGGTATGGTGTAGTTACACGGTGATGCCAGGACAATCGTCAAAATCAAATATTGCAGAATTTCAACATATATGTATAATACAATGATCAAAGTTTCGTTTACTGATACGAGCTTCAATTAAAATTCGATTAAAAAATAATAATTTGCTTAAAATACGACAACACTTTCATACCAAGCAAATATCTATTATATTTATTTTATATCTGCGAAAATTAAGACTCTGTAATTATAAAAAATAACAATTACGGTATGAAATGTTAATCCGATATAAAACTTTGTTGGAGTAAAAATTTTGATACAGTTTCAGATTTGACAGAAAATACTTGAAAATTTCTCCTGTATACCCAATTATCTATATAAATATAATCGATATTTGTATCGACACAAAATATTAGTTGCAGATGAATCGTCGTTCGTCAAAATTAATCAATTAGCTGCGATGGTATGCTGGGGCTTATATAAGGTGGCTTCGCTAATTCTGCTCGTGGAGCCCTGTCACAAGACACAGGAAGAGGTACGTACCTACGTCTTATAATTATTTATTTATTTAAAAGGTACGTACATCAATTTGACATAAGAGATTGATTTGGATAGAACACGTCGATCTCGATGATTACAGGTTCAAACTCTGGGTAGCACCGCTAGGTTTTAAGGTGCTTATTTTATGTAAAAATTCTTCTCGAGCTCGGCGGTGACGGAAAACATTGTGAGGAAACCTGCATCTGCAGAGAGAAATTCTGACACATGTATATTTATCTCTATTCATTGAAACCTTCTCCTTCATAGAAGAGGTCTTTGCCCAGCAGTGGGATATTTACAGACTGTTAGATCCTTACTTATTTAAACTTTGTTTATATATTAAGTTGCGCTAATCTCAGAAATAACCAGTACGCACCAGTTGTAGGCTCACGTTGTAAATGATATTTCTATTCATGACCAACATATCGGTAACGCGTAACGAGGTCTTTGAAAAGTAGTAAATAAACTATAAAGAATAGGAGCCGAGATGGCCTAGTGGTTATAACACGTCGATCTTTATTGATGATCGCGGGTTCAATCCCCGGCTGGCACCGCTGATTTTTCAAGTGCTAAATTTGTGTTTAAATTCATCACGAGCTCGGCGGTGTAGGAAAACATCGTGAGGAAACCTGCATGTGCCGGTAGAAATTCTGACACATGTATATCCATTTATCCCTATTCACCCAAACCTTCTCCTTCATAGGAGAGAAGGTCTTAGACCAGCAACTTTACTTTTTAAACTATAAACATATTTTTTCCATTTCCTTGATCAGTTTCACATGGTACAGAACCTCGTCAGTGAGTTGATGTGCGCGTCGTATGAGAGGGAGTTTAGAGACGAGTTGTCTCGCTACCACGACCAGTTTGTCTACAAC
>JBBEEQ010000098.1:0-17500 GCA_037950945.1 Hypolimnas misippus
AAGTTTATAGAAGGTTCATACTATATTATAATATTACAATTTGACATTTATATTACAATTAAAATTCAAAATAAGTATATTTTCAAATAGGCTTTTAAAAAGATTTTCGAATTTCTTACTGTCGAAAACTATATAAGTAATATATATTTTTTCAAAGACTAGTCGAATCATCATGAACATTTTGAGGAAATTAAGTAGGTAAATAATGAAATCATTCTTTCTAAATGGATTTTCCTTTTTAAGCACAATTAGTTTGTAAAAGAAAAGTAAAAATTCGACATATATATTATTACGAAAAAATCTAGCCAGCGCGATTCAGGATTATACCTTCATCTTAACAGCGCCATCTCATACTCAGACATACATAGGCTACGTGTTAAATAACTCTAGTTTTTTTTCTGTTAGGAGATCGGGTGATTTGACCGTATTTAACATCACAGTCATATGCTTGACCAGCCGGGAAGATGTATTTTCCAAGTTTTGTTTTGTTTTCCAGACTTAATATAAGTATTTTAATAATGACTACCATAATTAACGGCCCGTTTAAAATTTCGTGCCCGTGCTATTGATCATTGTGGAGTTTCCACATTGAGAGTTAAAGCTAAAAACAGCAGCCATATCATGATGGCATTTAGAACAAGATATCCAAATCTAAGGTATTGATTATTGTGGAGTCCCAACGTGCGGAGTTTAACCAAAACGCAATAACCGCGTTAAGATGGTTAAAGATATTATTTTTTATTTGAACAGTTATAGTCCGATAACTATTTTAAATCATGTTCTACAGTCGATTTTCCGTGCATCACACAGTGTTTGTAGATCCCGTTCTAAGTTGTTAGTTGATGATTATAGAGAAAGAGTTGCACAAAAATGCTGACTGAGAATTTTTCAGTGTTTAACTGACCCTCTTTAAATATTTTAAATAGTATAAGTATGTGAACTTATTATAATAAATATAATGCCATCAAAACATAACTTGTAAGACAACTAAATCCCACTACGCACTTCTTCTCCTGTAAGAAGTTGTGAGATCCACGTAATAACATGGTATCAACCAAGACGGTTAATTTCTTTTGTCCCTACTTAAAGGATCTTCCTCTAATTATTTAGCAGTTGATGTATGTATCTAAATAAAACCGGTCAAGTGGGAGTTTCGAGAACTTCCGAGGGTTCTGTATGTATGAATGTAAACAAGACTTTTTTTGAAAAAGAGAAGTCTGTTGGTTAATTAGACTAAGCCATCTACGATCATAAATTACAACTATATAAACGGCGCCCTTACTAAAGCCTTATAACCACTGTAAGCACACATTTAAATATTTCATCTCTTTCTTTTCATCATCTTCTTCATATCATCTTTTTCATATTTAGAATAATTTGATAATAACTTTTTCATTGCAACAATAAGATTAACTAGCTATTTGTCATTAGGCTGTTTTCTTACTGCCCAATTGATTGTTATAAGTAGTTAAAACATTTGGAAACAGTTTTAATTTAAAATTATATTATCTCTGGTAACGTCGTAGTCATTTTCCTTATATTATCACTCAATATTTGCCTTGAAATTTTGTCAAGAGATGATGGCTGATATGAATATGTACTTTTTTCAATTATCTATATGTGTTGTTCAACGTTCTGTCGGTGAAATAAATATCGTCACTGGAAAGGCAAAACTACTAAAGCGCCATTTTGGCCAAAATGAGTTATATATATCGTTGGATTGGATTTTTCATTCTGCGTCGATTGAGCTAGGTTTCATGACGATCTGAGCACTTTTGTGGCGCTTTAGCACCGAAAATGGCGGCATTTTTTCAAAATTTTGTATTTTTGAGAAATACTTACATAGTACAATTTATGATTGATTTTGAACTTTTGTTGTTTAAGTATTTTTATTGCCGAACATCAGCCACATTGAGCTCGTTCAGCAACTCAAAAAACGTTAATTTAATCATTGACGTCGCTTTAATAATTTTTGCCAGAGGAGAATACTAGTTGTTATGGTATTTAAGTAAATTTGCTTTACATAGAAATAAATGAGCGTGGTGCATTAGTATATTTTGGTTAAGCACTTTTTAAATAGATAATAGTGTTAGTATATTTGCTTTACTTAACTATTTGTTTGAGTCTCCAATTAGAACAATTGGAATCAGTCGATAGAAAATAATTGTTCTTTTAACATTCGTTGTTTAGTATTAAGATGTTCATTAACTTATCAAAAATATTAACTTTAGTCATTTTAAATTGAAATAAGTTATAATTACATTTGTTTAGTATTTAAAATAAACTTTTTCGGGTAGATGTCAAAAAGTAAACACAGTTTTTAAATTTTTCTCTGCATTATTTAATTGTTTAAATAATAAATTCCTGTAATAACTTACATTGATTGTGCAATCCCTCACATATAACAATATATAATAGTGTAAATTACAGTTAAATTATGCTACTTAAGCTTTAAATTTAAACCACCTGCACTACTGCTGGTACTGCACTTTCTTCACTTCACTTCACTGAGTCTTCTAGACAGTTTTACACTCATTTGGTTATTAAAACATAATGGCGAAACTTGAAGACATCCTTGAGGTGCACAGAAGCATTGCGGATTCCCTTGGGCAACGGATGTCTGAATTTGAGAACCAATTAAAGAGTTCATCCAATAGTGACCCGGTGAAACCAAATTTAGAGAAGTTGGAATGTGAGTTCAAGGAATTCAAGATTTCAGTGTTTAATATTCTTGACCTATTAAAATCCCTTACACTGAACCTGGCTACTCAGATTGATGACATTGACAATCATACTCGTAGAAATGCCTTATGCCAATGGAATTCAAGAATCTGATAATGAAAATCTAGCTAATTCCATAGTCAATATAATTCATGGCACAATGGGTCTTCTTAATATTCAGTCTTCATCAATCCAATATTGTCATCGCTTAGGAACTAAATCTGACAGCAAAATGCGGCCCGTCTTGGTTAGATTTGGTGATATACATGTAAAATCTTTAATTTGGAACAACAAGAAGAAACTTAAATTATCTAGTGTGTCAATAAGTGAGTTCTTAACAAAGCCTCGTCAAGCTATTTTCAGTGCAGCCAGAAAACACTTTGGTATTCCTAACAGCTGGACTCATAATGGCACTGTTTATGTTAAACTCCCCACCAATGATAGGAAACGTCTTTTAAATCGTGAAGCTTTAGATGATTTAATCGAAAAGTTCCCAAGATGTGGCAGCTCATCAGTGTCTGTAAAAGAAGCTGCTAACAAGACGTCTACAAACATTGGTCTTAGCCACAAAGCTTCATCGGATAAAGCGCCTGAGCGTTCCAAGAAGGTCAGTCCTACTCCAGGGATCGTCACTCGCAGGAACATAGCAAAAAAGCTGTAAAGGTTAGCTTTTTCTTCGCTTCTTGTGTTTATTATTTTTGTTATGGACTGTGCGCTTAGTTATTGTTTGTAATTGTGTGTATTTGTGTTCATAGTTGTTGTTTTAGTACTCTTTTTTTACGAATTACTTGATTTTCATGATTTTGCACGATGTTACGTGTAATATTTTTCATAAAATTAATTACTACGTTTTTCACAAACTACCTCTTAGTTCACAGCATAATTTTTGCTTGTCAGTTGTCAACTTGTCACTAAGTATATAATTTGGCATCCATACGTCAATATAACAGTATTGACTTGGACTCTTGTATTTTAAGCCAACTTTGTCGGTGTGGCAATTGATTATTAATTTATAATTGTGTATTTTTTTACCTTTTTTTTAAAATACTTTTGTTAATTAGTTACAGCCAATAATAATAGTGTTTTTTTTTTTATTGTAACTAATTAGCTGTGCTGCCTACTAAGAATTAAGTTGTGCTTGTGTATAATATATTTGCATGGCTTTTTTTTTAATGATTTTGTTAATTTAGTTTTTGTTTTTATACTTTTTCACATTTGTGTTGTAGAAAGAAGTTTAGTATGTACATATTTTTTATGGTTTAAATTAGTCCATATGCTTTTGTTGTAATGCTTTTGTCGAAGTGCCAGTTCTAGCAGTATGTGCAAAAAAGAGATCTTTTTTTTTTTTGCTTTTTATTATTTTTTTACATTTCGTGTAATTATTTTACTCATTTTATTATAATATAAATAATATATATATATATTTTAATATTAATTCATTTATTATATTTTATATTATATATTATTATTATTTATTAAAGTAAATAAATACACAACCATATATGATATCCAGTGATGATTCTTTTCATTCAGCCGAATCTCACGATGATTCCTTTAGCAGTTTAAACAATAGTAACAGTTTGTTAACTTTGGGTGATATATTAACTACTGAGTTTCAGGGCTTGGGTAAGAATTTCAACGTTTGCCACATTAATGCACAGAGTGTGCCTAGTCACTACACTGATTTGTTAAATTCCTTTAATATTGACTCTATTCATGCGATTTTAATCTCCGAAACTTGGTTAAAACCTTCACTTTCTTCAACTTGCTTTCCCATTCCAGGCTTTGTGTTAGTGAGAAACGATCGTGTTGGGAGGAGAGGAGGTGGTGTTGCCATTTATTTAAGGAGCCAATTTAGCTATAAAATTATTTGTCAGTCTCCTTCTAGTTCTAGCTCTAACCCTGAATTTCTCTTTCTGGAAATAACCTGTGGAAGGAAATTAGTTCTGGGCGTAGTATATTGTCCCCCAACCATTGACTACTTTTCTTCAATAGAAGAAACTTTCGAAAACATTTTATCCAATTATACTGAACTTTTAATAATGGGCGATTTCAATACCTGTATGCTTAAACACAACTCTCGATCATCTAAATTACGCTCTGTAGTAGCATCAGTGAACATTGAAATTCTTCCATTATCTTCTACACACCACACTTCTACTTCCGATTCTCTTCTAGATCTTATACTTTGTTCTCATGTTAATCGCATAAATAAATTTGGTCAACACTCTGCTCCGGCCTTTTCACAACATGACTTAGTCTACGTTTCCTACAACATTAAAAGTCCTAAGTCTAGAACGGAGACTTTATCCTTAAGAAACTTAGCCAATCTAAATTTTAATCAATTAGAGTCTGATGCTCTCAGTATTAACTGGGGTCGTGTAAGTGATTTAGATTCTATTGATGATAAGGTTGATTTTGTATGCTCAAACGTAATTTCCCTCTATAATTTGCACGCACCTTTGCGTGTAGTCAAAATTAAAAAACAAGGGACAGCCCCTTGGATTAATAGTGACATCCGCAATGCCATGGCTAAGAGAGATCGCGCTTTTCGTAAATTTAAATCTGACCGCTCGGAGCTCAATTGGTCTATCTATAAGGCTGCAAGGAATAGGTGTAATCAGATGTGTCGAACATATAAACGCCGATATATCTCTGAAAAAATCTGTAACTCGTCTCCTTCTGAAACGCTAAAATTTCTTAAGTCTCTTGGCATTGGCAGAAATTCTAATATGTCCAAAACCATTTCTATAGATATTAACAGTCTTAATCGCCATTTCCTATCTTCTCATCATTTTGATGATAATGTTAAACTTGATACTCTTTCGAAGATTCAATGCCTGCCAAAATTTAATAACTCTTTATTTACCTTCTCCCTGGTGAGTGATGCTGACGTTCGGAAACGTATAATGGCAATTAAGTCGAAGGCCATTGGGTGTGATGAAATAGGTCGCACAATGATTCTTCTCATTTTGGAAATTTTACTACCAACTATAACCCATATAATAAATTACTCACTTAGCAGAGGTACATTTCCGGAGCTGTGGCGAAAAGCCGTAGTTCTGCCACTAGCCAAGACCCCAAATCCCTCATTGCCTACCCATTATCGTCCTATTTCCATTCTTCCTTTTCTTTCAAAAATTTTAGAATCCATTGTCCATTTCCAGTTATCCGAATATCTTTTATCCTGCGACCTGTTAAATCCACTTCAGTCTGGTTTTCGCACTGGCCATAGTACTACCACGGCACTAATAAAAGTAACGGAGGATATCAGAGAAGGGATGGAAAATAAGGCTGTCACGATTCTCTTACTTATCGATTTCTCTAATGCGTTCAACGCTGTCGATCATGACTTATTACTATCCCTTATTTCCCGAATCAACATCTCGGATATCGCTCACCAGTGGTTCTCCTCCTATCTTCGAGGACGCAAGCAAGCGATTTGTATTGGAGCCGATCGGTCGGACTGGTGTGATGTTGCTGCGGGTGTTCCTCAAGGCGGTATTCTTTCTCCACTACTATTTTCATTATTTATTAACTCCATTACCTCAATTCTCACTTGTCAGTACCATCTTTATGCCGATGACTTGCAGCTTTATAAACAGTGTAGTGTAGATAATCTGGATAACACTATTTCCGCCCTCAATGACGACCTCGCTCGTATTTCGTCTTGGTCCAAGAATTTTGGAATTAGTGTGAACCCATTAAAATGCCAAGCTACTATTATTGGCAGCTCTAGACAGTTAGCCTTAGTTCAACGTCTACAATTGCCCGATTTGTTATATAATAATAGTGTAATACCTATCACATCAAACGTTAGGAATTTGGGTGTTATAATGGACAATTCACTGAGTTGGTCGGATCAAGTCAGCGAAGTTTCTCGGAAGTTTTACGCCACTCTACATACCCTCATGCGTTTTAAAAATTTTCTGCCAATCAAACCAAAAATCCAATTAGTGAATTGTTTATTATTACCAATTATGGACTATGGTGATGCATGTTATCCAGATCTAAATGTCACACTATTAAATAAATTAGATAGATTGCAAAACATCTGCATACGCTTCATTTATGGCCTCCGTAAATACGAGCACATTTCTTCTTACCGCTCAATGCTTAATTGGCTTCCAATTAAGGAGCGTAGGTATCTAAGGATATTATGTATTTTATACTCTTTAATTTATAACCCACTTACACCCTCATATCTGAAGTCTAAATTTAACTTTCTCTCTGATACTCATACAAGGGAACTACGCTCTTCTCAAAACCTTCTTTTGTCTATTCCTGCTCACAAATCTGGATTTGTATCGAATTCATTTACTGTTACCGCTATACGGCTCTGGAATGAATTACCAATGGATATTAAAGAATCATCCTCCAGAGACTATTTCAAAATTGAAGTTAAAAAATTGTTCCTAAATAAACTCAACTCTTAGTTTTTATTATTATTATTTTGAATATCTTCGACCGTTTTTTTTTATTTTTAATTTTTTTTTCTTGATTATTAAATTTTTTTGTGATATACCCGTTGTGTATTATTCATACTATTTACTTTGTACTAGTAGTGTTAGTTATATGTATGTATATTTATTTTCAGATATGCTTTTTTATGTAATATGTACTCCTAATGTATATATTTATGTATAGTATGTATATATTTATGTAAGGTATATGTTTATGTATGATACGTATGTGTTAATGTATGCAAGTAGATTTACTTATATTTATTGGACTTTATATGCATCTACTGAACGCTCTTTCTTGCACGTCTTAAGGTTGGCTGGTAGATAAGGCTATATAGCTTTAAGTCCGCCTTTTGCTCAATGTATTTTTTTTTAAATTGTTGTGCAATAAAGTGAAATAAATAAAAATAAAAAAATAAAAAATACATACTATGCGCGGGACTTGACGGCGGTTCAGCTGATCTTGGCAAATTGTTTCGAGCAACGGTGGGTATTTGATGCATTTTTGCTTGTTTCTCCGACACGGCTATAGAGTGAATTGTTCGGAAATTTAAACTAGTAAGTAAAAATATTTTTATCTTTTACAAAAACATTTCTGTATGGTTATTAATCATTTATTCGCAAATTATATTCTTTGTTTACGTTGTTGATTTGTAATTACCTATCTTCCTATCTATCTAAAACAAGTAGGTATTCATAGGTATTATCATCCATTCCTGTTGCTGAGCCCTTGCTCAATATATTAACTAAACAGGTTATTGTTTCAAACCAATACGTAACTAGAATGCGTATACAAATTATAAGTGTCAAAAATAATTACGTACTAGAAACCTACACATATTACATTAAATGAAATGCTTTATGTTATTTCTATTTCATTATTCTTGACGCAGGGCGTCTACAATCCTTTATAGCTTATCATCAGATATTTCTATAATTCATAATAATAATAAATAATAATTATTATTATTAGTCATTTGGTCTCAATACAATTTTTCAGAATCATAGAAAACGGAGTATGGATAGCGTCGAATATCCATCCTCATTTTATAAAAAAATTAAATCATCGTATAAGCCACACGATGTTAATAGAATATTTGGTAACGATGAAAGCGATATTGGGTCAGATTTCGGTTCAAAGTACAGCCCACTTCTCAAAAAGGGGTAATTCTAGTTCCAGTAGTTAAATTAAAGTATCCCACGCAAACATGGACCTTTTGAGAAGACGAAGCTCCTGTACCAAAAATGCTGCTTGTGTTTTTGGTACGGGAGTTTCGTCTTCTGAACTATCTTTGAAGCAACCATATAAAAAACGAAGATTATACGAGCATCTTAAAAAGACGGACATACTTCCTATTAGGGATGAAGAAGAATGACTTATGCTGAGAGCTTAAACGACGCAACTATTACTACTATTGATATTTAAGAAAACAAAAATAAGTTTAGTTTTGGAAGAGATTAAAAATATTAGTATTATAATAAACGCATTATTGCATTCATAAGCATATTGATTTTTTGTCAGATAGGGACGAATTTGTTTAAGGTTCAAGCTTTGGGCAGGATTCAACAGAATCAAATGAAACTGATGACATCTTGGAATTGTATGAAAAAAGAAGTGTTTAAATAAAAGACTTAAAAACAAAGAAGTTTAATAATTTTGACGATACAATAGACAAGGCAGCGCTGAAAAAAAAAACTAAAGAATTATAAAAACAAAATTAAAAGGCAATTAAGAAATAGTGGACAGCAGTATGTAGCCGGTAAAATAGTAACAGAAAAAAGTGTGTAACATTATTTATGTACATCTGAAAATAGTCATAATGAATGCCATACGATAAGTTTCGAAAAAAGACAAGCAATTTGTAATCATTAATGGAGTCTAAATCCTAAAAGTTCTGAATACGCTACATGGCCAAAATATAGCTGTATATAAGCTATTTTTTTACGAATCTAGAACTAGGAAAGGCTATCGTTACTCTTGTACGGAAACAGAAGGAAAAGTGAAGTTCACCAAGTGTGAATTTTAGAAAAAAAAACATTAAGATGGTAGACTGTCCTGGCTCTATTAAGCATATTCTGTTTTACAGTGATGCCTGCCCCGGACAAAACAAAAACAGAGTCGTCATTGCATGTATCCAAGCATGGCTAAAGAATTGCGAGAATGTAGCTTTTTTTGACGCAGGGGAAATCTTCGAAAAGATACCTGATTCTTGGGGAGAAGATCGGGTTATGTGAAGTTTTATACCCCCTAAAACCCTTACGATACGCCTGTGCATCCGCTGCCTCTCCCGTGCAGTGTACCGCTTGTGGTTGGCGGAGCACAAAGTGTGGTCTTGTCCTCCCCGCACCCCTCGCTGATGCGTACGGCAGTTCGAGGCCATCCCAGCTACCGTCCTCCTCGGGGCCGTATGAAAATTGATGCGTGAGACCACCATCTCACACATCCACGGCCTACTACCTACCCCGGATGCTGGTGGGGCTAAGAGGCCGGAAGGAAGATGCCTAAAGCCCGGAGACCCGACGAGGGCGACCGAGCCCTCTCCCGGGCCTGCCCTGCTATCTCCTTCTGGATCATGACGGTCTAAGAAGGAGACTTACGGCCTCCCCCGCAGTCTTTGCAAAGCGTCGCCGACACAACTACTCGCAGGAAGAGGTCTAGCGCAATCTCTTGGACACACAAGTATTCTCCGTGGAGCCGTGACCGGTAAATATTGACGTTAGTCGGGATTGTCCGGCGTGTACCGGTGAAGTGGGTGATTCGTCGCTTTCTCCTCGATCCAGGCTTCCGCTAGCAGAACCGCTGTCACGACGCCTTTATGCGCGTACAACTCGCGAAGACGGGCGCACCACGTGGTGAGAGCCCTTCCGTGCTCCAACCGATTCCGGATGTGGATTCGGTCATAGACCCTCCCGTCTCTTTCCGCCAGAATGTCTAAGGGCGGAAAGCACGCCATGACAGTTGCCGCCTCAAAGGATATCCTGCGCTATCCCCGCACTATGCGAATGGCCAATCTCCGCTGTACACTCAGGATCTTAGCCTTGCAGCGGAAGGCGCCCGATAATCGGTGAGACCATACGGTCGCACCGTAAAGGGCCATCCATCACACGACACCGGCGTAGAGACGGCGAACCTCTTCCTGCGGCCGTCCGAGATTAGAAAGCAGTCTGTGCATCGCACCTGACACCTTCTAGATCCGGGGAGTCAGGAGCTTGAGGTGCTGCGAGAATATAAATAGCATCTAAATTAATTATATCTTGACCCGATATTCATTTATGCCACTGGATTCAATGCAATCTATTATAGAAAATTGTTAGAAACACAATTATTTGGGCAACTTCTCAATGCTTGCCGACGGTCTTTAATTTAGCCCGAAAGAATCTTAAGCCCTGGAACGTGGAAGGAAAATCTGATAGGAAAAATATCGAAGATAGGTAACTTAGTCGTTGTATTTTCATAATTATGCATATTACTACTATTTTTATTAAAATATACTTTATAAATTTTTGAGTGATTCAAAAATGTTGAAGGTGCATATAGCACCATTAATAAAATTTGATTTGAGGAATCGACTACTTATATCAAAAAAAGGAATACAAACACTTATAGAAACTTTGTACAACAAAAATAATTTCTGAAAACTACTATCAAGAATATACGAATTTTCCTAATGTCATGAATATCCAGGATACCCTTCAAGAATGAGACGTCAAAGACAACTAATTATTCAAAAAAAAAAATGTTATCAATGACAATAAATCAAGATGTTAATTATTATTGTAACTTAACCGAATAATTGGATATAGCGTGATGTTATGTATGTATTGTAGGTTAAATTATTTTTAATACCTACATTTAAATTTAAATATAATTGAAAAATATTATTTATTTCGTATAAATCCTTATTAATTGATCTCGTAGTAAATGATATAAAACATCATCATTTTGTGGATTTATACCAATGTTTCTTTTTTTGTATAAATAATTATTTAATAATAAATTTAAAGACTTAAAAATAATGTTCCTTTTAATAAAGGTGATAACGAACAGTGTACATTTTTTAACGAATCTAAATTACGATATTAACTCTCGATCTGGATACATTTTACGACCTAACCACTGATTGAACTTTTATGGATTATTTTTGCGTAGACATAGAACTACCAGGTTACCAGAAAGTGCTTAATTAATTAAATAGGATTGAGTTATTTTGTTGCTACTTAGTATAACTAACCATAATTTTATTTACTTAATCGACCTATAAGTAAAAAAGATTTCAATTTAAATCATATTTTCAAACATTAGTTTTATTTTATGTCACGATAGTACGAACTTTTTATAGGATAAGTAATTTTAACGTACGGTATAAGCTACATAGTGCAACGTTAAGTATTAATACCCTCAGTCATTTTTAGCCCGCCATGCACGTTAGTAGTATTTGTGTTAAAACAATTTAACAGACCTGCTCTTTTAGTATTTGTCGACATCGCAGCCAAAATAGATTTTGCAGATTAAGTACTTTTTGTTTACTAACTTTTTAAAGTAAAAGTACTAAAGCGACAGCTATTTCCTGAATTAAAAGAAATATGCACAAGATTTTAATTTCAGTACATGCGTAACATTGTCAGAAAACTTTTTTGCCTTAACCATTTTTCGATTCATAAATCAGAAAAAAAGTTATGCCCGGTTTTGTCACAAAAAAAAACTTTAAACTGCTCTCCTGTAAAATGGCCTTTTGCCGCTTTAGAAGTATTGGTTTTCCAGTGACGATATGTATAGACGGTTTTTTTAAACTTAGCGCAAAATAAGTGAACGAGAGACATAAGATGATCGTATGGAAAAATCAGAAAATAAACATTACGACAGTAAAATTTTAAAGCGCACAGTGTGCCTGGGCCGAGTGTACCGGGGTAGGTAGGTAGGTAGGTAGGTAGGTAGGTAGGTAGGTAGGTAGGTAGGTAGGTAGGTAGGTAGGTAGGTAGGTAGGTAGGTAGGTAGGTAGGTAGGTAGGTAGGTAGGTAGGTAGGTAGGTAGGTAGGTAGGTAGGTAGGTAGGTAGGTAGGTAGGTAGGTAGGTAGGTAGGTAGGTAGGTAGGTAGGTAGGTAGGTAGGTAGGTAGGTAGGTAGGTAGGTAGGTAGGTAGGTAGGTAGGTAGGTAGGTAGGTAGGTAGGTAGGTAGGTAGGTAGGTAGGTAGGTAGGTAGGTAGGTAGGTAGGTAGGTAGGTAGGTAGGTAGGTAGGTAGGTAGGTAGGTAGGTAGGTAGGTAGGTAGGTAGGTAGGTAGGTAGGTAGGTAGGTAGGTAGGTAGGTAGGTAGGTAGGTAGGTAGGTAGGTAGGTAGGTAGGTAGGTAGGTAGGTAGGTAGGTAGGTAGGTAGGTAGGTAGGTAGGTAGGTAGGTAGGTAGGTAGGTAGGTAGGTAGGTAGGTAGGTAGGTAGGTAGGTAGGTAGGTAGGTAGGTAGGTAGGTAGGTAGGTAGGTAGGTAGGTAGGTAGGTAGGTAGGTAGGTAGGTAGGTAGGTAGGTAGGTAGGTAGGTAGGTAGGTAGGTAGGTAGGTAGGTAGGTAGGTAGGTAGGTAGGTAGGTAGGTAGGTAGGTAGGTAGGTAGGTAGGTAGGTAGGTAGGTAGGTAGGTAGGTAGGTAGGTAGGTAGGTAGGTAGGTAGGTAGGTAGGTAGGTAGGTAGGTAGGTAGGTAGGTAGGTAGGTAGGTAGGTAGGTAGGTAGGTAGGTAGGTAGGTAGGTAGGTAGGTAGGTAGGTAGGTAGGTAGGTAGGTAGGTAGGTAGGTAGGTAGGTAGGTAGGTAGGTAGGTAGGTAGGTAGGTAGGTAGGTAGGTAGGTAGGTAGGTAGGTAGGTAGGTAGGTAGGTAGGTAGGTAGGTAGGTAGGTAGGTAGGTAGGTAGGTAGGTAGGTAGGTAGGTAGGTAGGTAGGTAGGTAGGTAGGTAGGTAGGTAGGTAGGTAGGTAGGTAGGTAGGTAGGTAGGTAGGTAGGTAGGTAGGTAGGTAGGTAGGTAGGTAGGTAGGTAGGTAGGTAGGTAGGTAGGTAGGTAGGTAGGTAGGTAGGTAGGTAGGTAGGTAGGTAGGTAGGTAGGTAGGTAGGTAGGTAGGTAGGTAGGTAGGTAGGTAGGTAGGTAGGTAGGTAGGTAGGTAGGTAGGTAGGTAGGTAGGTAGGTAGGTAGGTAGGTAGGTAGGTAGGTAGGTAGGTAGGTAGGTAGGTAGGTAGGTAGGTAGGTAGGTAGGTAGGTAGGTAGGTAGGTAGGTAGGTAGGTAGGTAGGTAGGTAGGTAGGTAGGTAGGTAGGTAGGTAGGTAGGTAGGTAGGTAGGTAGGTAGGTAGGTAGGTAGGTAGGTAGGTAGGTAGGTAGGTAGGTAGGTAGGTAGGTAGGTAGGTAGGTAGGTAGGTAGGTAGGTAGGTAGGTAGGTAGGTAGGTAGGTAGGTAGGTAGGTAGGTAGGTAGGTAGGTAGGTAGGTAGGTAGGTAGGTAGGTAGGTAGGTAGGTAGGTAGGTAGGTAGGTAGGTAGGTAGGTAGGTAGGTAGGTAGGTAGGTAGGTAGGTAGGTAGGTAGGTAGGTAGGTAGGTAGGTAGGTAGGTAGGTAGGTAGGTAGGTAGGTAGGTAGGTAGGTAGGTAGGTAGGTAGGTAGGTAGGTAGGTAGGTAGGTAGGTAGGTAGGTAGGTAGGTAGGTAGGTAGGTAGGTAGGTAGGTAGGTAGGTAGGTAGGTAGGTAGGTAGGTAGGTAGGTAGGTAGGTAGGTAGGTAGGTAGGTAGGTAGGTAGGTAGGTAGGTAGGTAGGTAGGTAGGTAGGTAGGTAGGTAGGTAGGTAGGTAGGTAGGTAGGTAGGTAGGTAGGTAGGTAGGTAGGTAGGTAGGTAGGTAGGTAGGTAGGTAGGTAGGTAGGTAGGTAGGTAGGTAGGTAGGTAGGTAGGTAGGTAGGTAGGTAGGTAGGTAGGTAGGTAGGTAGGTAGGTAGGTAGGTAGGTAGGTAGGTAGGTAGGTAGGTAGGTAGGTAGGTAGGTAGGTAGGTAGGTAGGTAGGTAGGTAGGTAGGTAGGTAGGTAGGTAGGTAGGTAGGTAGGTAGGTAGGTAGGTAGGTAGGTAGGTAGGTAGGTAGGTAGGTAGGTAGGTAGGTAGGTAGGTAGGTAGGTAGGTAGGTAGGTAGGTAGGTAGGTAGGTAGGTAGGTAGGTAGGTAGGTAGGTAGGTAGGTAGGTAGGTAGGTAGGTAGGTAGGTAGGTAGGTAGGTAGGTAGGTAGGTAGGTAGGTAGGTAGGTAGGTAGGTAGGTAGGTAGGTAGGTAGGTAGGTAGGTAGGTAGGTAGGTAGGTAGGTAGGTAGGTAGGTAGGTAGGTAGGTAGGTAGGTAGGTAGGTAGGTAGGTAGGTAGGTAGGTAGGTAGGTAGGTAGGTAGGTAGGTAGGTAGGTAGGTAGGTAGGTAGGTAGGTAGGTAGGTAGGTAGGTAGGTAGGTAGGTAGGTAGGTAGGTAGGTAGGTAGGTAGGTAGGTAGGTAGGTAGGTAGGTAGGTAGGTAGGTAGGTAGGTAGGTAGGTAGGTAGGTAGGTAGGTAGGTAGGTAGGTAGGTAGGTAGGTAGGTAGGTAGGTAGGTAGGTAGGTAGGTAGGTAGGTAGGTAGGTAGGTAGGTAGGTAGGTAGGTAGGTAGGTAGGTAGGTAGGTAGGTAGGTAGGTAGGTAGGTAGGTAGGTAGGTAGGTAGGTAGGTAGGTAGGTAGGTAGGTAGGTAGGTAGGTAGGTAGGTAGGTAGGTAGGTAGGTAGGTAGGTAGGTAGGTAGGTAGGTAGGTAGGTAGGTAGGTAGGTAGGTAGGTAGGTAGGTAGGTAGGTAGGTAGGTAGGTAGGTAGGTAGGTAGGTAGGTAGGTAGGTAGGTAGGTAGGTAGGTAGGTAGGTAGGTAGGTAGGTAGGTAGGTAGGTAGGTAGGTAGGTAGGTAGGTAGGTAGGTAGGTAGGTAGGTAGGTAGGTAGGTAGGTAGGTAGGTAGGTAGGTAGGTAGGTAGGTAGGTAGGTAGGTAGGTAGGTAGGTAGGTAGGTAGGTAGGTAGGTAGGTAGGTAGGTAGGTAGGTAGGTAGGTAGGTAGGTAGGTAGGTAGGTAGGTAGGTAGGTAGGTAGGTAGGTAGGTAGGTAGGTAGGTAGGTAGGTAGGTAGGTAGGTAGGTAGGTAGGTAGGTAGGTAGGTAGGTAGGTAGGTAGGTAGGTAGGTAGGTAGGTAGGTAGGTAGGTAGGTAGGTAGGTAGGTAGGTAGGTAGGTAGGTAGGTAGGTAGGTAGGTAGGTAGGTAGGTAGGTAGGTAGGTAGGTAGGTAGGTAGGTAGGTAGGTAGGTAGGTAGGTAGGTAGGTAGGTAGGTAGGTAGGTAGGTAGGTAGGTAGGTAGGTAGGTAGGTAGGTAGGTAGGTAGGTAGGTAGGTAGGTAGGTAGGTAGGTAGGTAGGTAGGTAGGTAGGTAGGTAGGTAGGTAGGTAGGTAGGTAGGTAGGTAGGTAGGTAGGTAGGTAGGTAGGTAGGTAGGTAGGTAGGTAGGTAGGTAGGTAGGTAGGTAGGTAGGTAGGTAGGTAGGTAGGTAGGTAGGTAGGTAGGTAGGTAGGTAGGTAGGTAGGTAGGTAGGTAGGTAGGTAGGTAGGTAGGTAGGTAGGTAGGTAGGTAGGTAGGTAGGTAGGTAGGTAGGTAGGTAGGTAGGTAGGTAGGTAGGTAGGTAGGTAGGTAGGTAGGTAGGTAGGTAGGTAGGTAGGTAGGTAGGTAGGTAGGTAGGTAGGTAGGTAGGTAGGTAGGTAGGTAGGTAGGTAGGTAGGTAGGTAGGTAGGTAGGTAGGTAGGTAGGTAGGTAGGTAGGTAGGTAGGTAGGTAGGTAGGTAGGTAGGTAGGTAGGTAGGTAGGTAGGTAGGTAGGTAGGTAGGTAGGTAGGTAGGTAGGTAGGTAGGTAGGTAGGTAGGTAGGTAGGTAGGTAGGTAGGTAGGTAGGTAGGTAGGTAGGTAGGTAGGTAGGTAGGTAGGTAGGTAGGTAGGTAGGTAGGTAGGTAGGTAGGTAGGTAGGTAGGTAGGTAGGTAGGTAGGTAGGTAGGTAGGTAGGTAGGTAGGTAGGTAGGTAGGTAGGTAGGTAGGTAGGTAGGTAGGTAGGTAGGTAGGTAGGTAGGTAGGTAGGTAGGTAGGTAGGTAGGTAGGTAGGTAGGTAGGTAGGTAGGTAGGTAGGTAGGTAGGTAGGTAGGTAGGTAGGTAGGTAGGTAGGTAGGTAGGTAGGTAGGTAGGTAGGTAGGTAGGTAGGTAGGTAGGTAGGTAGGTAGGTAGGTAGGTAGGTAGGTAGGTAGGTAGGTAGGTAGGTAGGTAGGTAGGTAGGTAGGTAGGTAGGTAGGTAGGTAGGTAGGTAGGTAGGTAGGTAGGTAGGTAGGTAGGTAGGTAGGTAGGTAGGTAGGTAGGTAGGTAGGTAGGTAGGTAGGTAGGTAGGTAGGTAGGTAGGTAGGTAGGTAGGTAGGTAGGTAGGTAGGTAGGTAGGTAGGTAGGTAGGTAGGTAGGTAGGTAGGTAGGTAGGTAGGTAGGTAGGTAGGTAGGTAGGTAGGTAGGTAGGTAGGTAGGTAGGTAGGTAGGTAGGTAGGTAGGTAGGTAGGTAGGTAGGTAGGTAGGTAGGTAGGTAGGTAGGTAGGTAGGTAGGTAGGTAGGTAGGTAGGTAGGTAGGTAGGTAGGTAGGTAGGTAGGTAGGTAGGTAGGTAGGTAGGTAGGTAGGTAGGTAGGTAGGTAGGTAGGTAGGTAGGTAGGTAGGTAGGTAGGTAGGTAGGTAGGTAGGTAGGTAGGTAGGTAGGTAGGTAGGTAGGTAGGTAGGTAGGTAGGTAGGTAGGTAGGTAGGTAGGTAGGTAGGTAGGTAGGTAGGTAGGTAGGTAGGTAGGTAGGTAGGTAGGTAGGTAGGTAGGTAGGTAGGTAGGTAGGTAGGTAGGTAGGTAGGTAGGTAGGTAGGTAGGTAGGTAGGTAGGTAGGTAGGTAGGTAGGTAGGTAGGTAGGTAGGTAGGTAGGTAGGTAGGTAGGTAGGTAGGTAGGTAGGTAGGTAGGTAGGTAGGTAGGTAGGTAGGTAGGTAGGTAGGTAGGTAGGTAGGTAGGTAGGTAGGTAGGTAGGTAGGTAGGTAGGTAGGTAGGTAGGTAGGTAGGTAGGTAGGTAGGTAGGTAGGTAGGTAGGTAGGTAGGTAGGTAGGTAGGTAGGTAGGTAGGTAGGTAGGTAGGTAGGTAGGTAGGTAGGTAGGTAGGTAGGTAGGTAGGTAGGTAGGTAGGTAGGTAGGTAGGTAGGTAGGTAGGTAGGTAGGTAGGTAGGTAGGTAGGTAGGTAGGTAGGTAGGTAGGTAGGTAGGTAGGTAGGTAGGTAG
>JBBEEQ010000098.1:20000-70000 GCA_037950945.1 Hypolimnas misippus
ATAAACAGTTTGAAATTGAGATAACATCTTTTATGTTATATGTGTCAGTTCAGTATCACATGAAGCACGTTTGGCCTCACTCTCCCAGATTCGAGACATTGAAAATTAAATGCGAAAGCATATGTGTATAGTGTAGGGAAGGAGTCGAAGTGTGGGGCTAGGTAGGATGGATGGGTTGGAGATTAAAGCTTTTTAATTGCTTAACGATGTATATAATGTGGTCGTTAAATGAATCTACAAGGGCTGGCTTATTACTGAAGGTTTTGATATTGTATGGATCAGGGTATTGGCTAGCAGCGATGGAATGTTTAAGTCTGGTAAAATGGAATCTTGGACATTCGGCAATTAAGTGTCTTATAGACTGACTAGTCGCATTGTCGCATGGGCATAGGTCGTCTTCGGTAATCTTAAATCTGAATAAGTATGTTTTGTGGTAGCCATGGTTACTAAGGAACTGAGTGATAGCGAAATTAGGCTTGGAGTTGTTAAGGTATTGCGTTAGATCTTCAAGAGTTGGGAAGAGAGTTTTGAGATGGGAGCATTCCTGGTAAAGGTCTAGAGAAGCTTGTAGGAGTGGAGTTTTGTTACAATGTTTTATGTAGCTTAGTGGTATATGAAAGTAATAGGGAGATTGGTGTAAAGTCGCGGCTGATTTGGCGGCTTGGTCGGCTAGCTCGTTACCTGGGATGCCCACATGGGCTTTGAGCCAGGCGAATTGTATGTGTAGTCCAGAGAGTTGGGCATTGTGTAGTTTTTGATGTATTTTTGCAGCGAAGTGATTGGTGCTATTAGGATTAGATAATTCAATTAAGGATGATTTACTATCGGACAGAATAAGGGTGTTTTGGATTTGGTTTTTGATAACCCATGCGCATGCACAGTCGATAGCGAGCATTTCTGCTTGAAAGACGGAGCAGCAATCGTGGAGTTTATATTTCTTGGTAACTGTGCCTCCACCTGGCCTGAAGGCGACGTAGGCCGCGCCCACCATTCCGTCGTGTTTGCTTCCGTCAGTGTAAATTTCGGTAGTGTCATTGGAAGTTATAGAAGGGAGCTGATCGAGGGATGAAATTTCATTAAATTGTATGCCTGTGCGGAGAGAAGGGTGTAGGAGACTGCAAGGGGGGGCTGGCTTTTCTAGCGGAACGTCTGTGGGAAGGTAATTGGAGAAGCCTTTTAGTTTAGAAAGTTCGATGTCTGCAGTGGAGAGAATTTTAGATGTAAGAGGAGTTAGTTGAGCTATTGAAATAGAGGTGGGCGTACTGATTGTGCGAAATCCTTGGATTATTTTAATGGCGAATAGTCTTTGTAGAGATAGGAACTTTTTTGAAATATATTTAAATTTAAGTGAGGACGACCAGATGCTGGAGGCATAGCAGATGATGGGCTCTATAACGGTTTCGTAAATGATTCGGACGTTCCCAGGGTGTACACCCCAGGTGGGCCTAATGAAGGTGGAGAGTTTGTTGAAAAGTTTTTTGGCTTTGGTGATGATGTAATCGCAGTGTTTGATGAAGTTTAGTTTACGATCTATGATGACGCCGAGGTATTTGATGTGATTGATGAAAGTGAGTGTATGGTTATCAAAACGTATGGAGCATTTAGTGGATTTGTTGGTGAAGGCAATGATTTGTGTCTTATCGGGTCCAAACTTTAATTTGACTGAACTGCCCCAGGCTGATATTTGGCCTAGGGCAGAGTTGGTTTTAGTTTCGAGTTCGGTAAGGTTCTTAGAGTGTACGATGAGTAAAACGTCGTCTGCATATGCCTGGAGATGACAGCCATCAGGGAAGTCCATAGAGAGTAGTTCGTCTAAGATCAGGTTCCATAGAGTGGGTCCACAGACCGAGCCCTGTATGCAGCCTTTGGTCATTGATTTTCCAACTTGGCAGTCAGAGAAGTTCAGTTGAACCTTGCGGTCTTCAATATAGCTAAGAAGAATTTTATAGATGTTTTTGGGGCACTTGATATGATGTAGCTTGTGAAAGACTGCAGGCCACCAGGCATTGTCGAAAGCAGATTTAATGTCCAGTGAGACAGCGATAACTTGTTCTTTGTTGGAGAGTGAGTCTTTTATTAGTGTGAGGGTCTGATTAATAGCGTCAACGGTGGAAGTGCGTAGTTTGAAGCCGAATTGACCCTTGAAGTAGGTGTTGGTGTGAATCATGTGGTAAGTGAGTCTGTCGATAAGGAGTTTTTCCAGTAGCTTTCCGAAAACATTGATGAGTCCGATTGGTCTGAAGGAAGATGTTTCAGTATGATCTGTCTTGTTAGGTTTGGGGATGATTTTGGCATAAGCGACTTTCCATGTTTCAGGAAAGTAGCCTAACTCAAGGCACCTGTTCATGATGGTGGTGATGATATTAGGGAAGGCGGTAGCAAAGTTGAGACATATGTCTGCGGTGAGATGGTCGGGACCAGGTGCTTTTTTGTGATTCATGGAATTGAGGCAATGAATTATTTCTGATGTGGTGAAAGGTGGATCAGAAGGTGTGTCGGGAAGGAGGGTCATGTTAGCTCTTAGAGTTTTTTGTTTGTCGGTTGTGTCAGCGGAGTCGTCTGGATAGAAATGATTTAAGAGAGCATTTGCGGTGTCTGAGGAGTCAGTGGTAAACGTTCCGTCATCAAGTCGTAGGGTAGAGGGGGGCTTAGTGAGGGGGCGTGTTTTGATTATTCGATTGGTGATGGAGTATACATTTTCCTTTTTCTGTTTATTACAAAAGTCGCGAAAGTTGTCAGTCGAGGCGGAGCATATGGCGTCAGAGTATTCTTTTCTCAGTTTAGTTTTTTCGGTAATGGTATCGTCTAAGGGGAGTCTACGTCGTTTCAGGTTTCTTAATTTATGGTGTACGGCAATGACTTTTAGTTTGAGTTCCTCCAAATTATCGTTCCACCAGGGAACACGGTGTCTGTATTTAGTTGGGCGAGGTAAAATTTTGTCGCATGTAGTCTGTATAGCGGATGTGAGGTCAATGATATATTGCTCGAGTTGTGGTCTATTTAGGTTGTTGACGTTGATGCTTGTAATGGGGTGATTATTGAGTTCATCTGTAAAGTTATTTATGATTTGGTCCCATTTGACACGGGCGGTGTCGTATCTGAATGTAGATAATTTAGTGTTGTTGGAGTAGTGAATTTTGCCGAAAGATGCAGTGAACGTGATGGCATTGTGTTCGCTTGACGGACAAATACTGGAGTCTACTGTCCAGTTGAGAACTTGGGCTGAATTATTAATGAGTGTGAGATCGATAATTGATGTCCTGAGTGAGCCGTGTGTGGTGGTTTCGAAGGTAGGGTGAGATCCTGTGTTACAAACGCTGAGGTTGTTTACGGTGATGAGGTCAGCCACTTGATTACCCCTACGATTAGCCCTAGTGGATCCCCACATGCTGTGCCATCCATTAAAGTCGCCGCATATGAGGTGTGTTGAGCCGGAAGTTTTGTGAAGGAAGTGTTCGAGTTTTTGTAGAGTATTATTTGTGTCAGATCGAGGTTCAATGTAGATGGATATAATATAGATATTTGTTTTGTTTTTATTTATGATTTTTACAATTGACAGGTTGGAGTCCGAGAATTCGCTGATACCGAGAGTGCTGTATCGGTTTTCCTTTATGAGTATGGCAGCCTTAGTGGGAGTTTGAGAGGGGAACTGATAAGTGATGTAGCCTGGTATATTATTCATATATTGGTTATGTCCCGTATAGGGTTCGCTGATGAAAATTAGATCGGTGAGGTGTTTGTGAATGAAAACTGAGAGTTCTTGGAAGGCGTTTCTTCCTTTGCCTAGGTTTATTTGTAAGCATTTGAGTGGATTCGAAGATTTTGGTATATTTTTGTTTTGGGTGTAATTATCCATAATCAATGCGGGACCTTAATTTGTTAGACATTAGGGTGACAATAGGGCAAAATTTAGAGGTGGCGCTATGACTGACGTCTGGGGAGTTGAAGTTATTGGGTTTGTTTTTGTGGGAGCAGTTAAGGCAGCGAGGATTGTTATCTTTTATGTTGGGGCAGTCTTTGAAGCAGTGGGAGGTGGAGGCACAGTGCGAGCAAGAAGGGATCTCTTGACTGCACCTGTTTTTTGTGTGTCCAAACTGCAGGCATTTATAGCATTGCAGCAGGGGCATATGCTCTTCAGCGTGGATCCTCTGGTGATCCACGTTGAGTGTGCCTGAGGTAATGATTAAGCGCCAGAGGGCTGGCGTGACCATGAAGATAGCGTTATAAAGGTGTTTGTGTTTGTTATTCTTTTTGTACTTAAAAATGAAGTCGTTGGGATCAAATGAGGAATTTTTTAGGAAGTCGTTCTGGTTAAATATAATCTCCGCCAACTGTTCGTGAGGAGTGAATTCCGAAATACCCTTGAGTATTATCATAGGTTTTAATCGCTTGGAGATAACTGCGGTGACTTCGCTGTTGGGCTGGCTGATCTTTTGCAGAGTGATGTCGCGATGCTCGATTTTGTCGAACTCGACTCGGAGTTTATTATTAGATATAAGTTTTACGTCCGATGGGGAAAAAGTTGTGTCTTTGAATGAGACGCTGGATCTGAATGCCTTCAGGGTGTCGGCAGAATTGGATACATTTGGTTTGGGAGTGATGATTATTGCCGGTTTGGTGGCTGGGATGGTAGGTGGAGTATATCGATTTTCTGATCTAGTCACAGAGGCGTAAGTAGTTGTGTGGCTCTGGGGTGGGGTTTGGGGGGAGGTGTGTGTCTTGTGTACTGATTTTAATTCTTTATTAATCGCGCCTTTAATTTCGGAAGAGATGATGTTTTTTAATTTGTGAACAGTATCATTATCAAGAGACACACTGTTCGTGTGAGTTTTTTTGATGGCTTTACAATATATGTCTGAACTAAGCTGAATAGACTTTGCCAACTCAATAATAATCTCTTTATTGGCTTTAGTGAGACTTTTGTGTTCGTTGAGGAGACCAATGATCTTGTTGGTCTTTGAGGTGATTGACTGTAAAAACTCAGTTGGCAAGTCCATCTCTTGGCTAGCGATAGTGAATTGGTCTTCATCAGGAGAGTGAGGCTGAGACATCATGCCAGCGTATTAACAGAAAGAAAAGAGAAAAAAAAAAAAAAAAAAAAAAAAAAAAAAAAAAAAAAAAAAAAAAAAAAAAAAAAAAAAAAAAAAAAAAAAAATCCTCTCTTTCCTGCTTTCCGCCTAAACCGAGACGATCTCAGCACACAGTACAATATTTTACAACAAAATTAAAATTATTCGAATTTAAATACAATTAATATTTATGGACTTAACAGATAATAAAAATAAAATAACATAAAAACATAAAAGTAAGATTAACAGCTACTTTCTAGGCCCCACCGAACCTGAGATCTGAGGTAAAATGAACAACTAATAATTAGCAACTTAGAAAAAATTTTTCTTTGGGGGGGACCCAAAGTTGAGGTAGGGGGGTGAGACTTCGCCCATGTGCTCGGGGAGGGTCCAAAGGGTTTGTCTCCTGTACAAACCGTGGGGTGGGGTTAGGGGAGGGGGCCCAGGAAAATTTGGTCAAAATTGCGCTACGACCCCCCGTTTCCGAGATATGGGGGTTTTTAAGTTTTTTGCGGTTGGTACAGAATTTCTTAAATTACTTAAAAATTTGTATCTCAGGAACGGCTTACCTTAAAAATCTCAAATAAATTCTGGTGGGTTGCTGAAGAGTGCTGCTGTCGCCCGATGCTCTTCAATTAATTTTACGACCTTCGGTTCGGAGTCCAGCTGCTTCGGGGTTCCAGGGTTGGATTACCAACAACCGCAAAAAGACGTTATTTTGCTTGTTACTCCTTTCCTATGGTGCGGAAAATTTCGGAAAAATTCAGGGGAGTAGCAGGGACCTCCTGACGTCGTTTGGCACTAGTCTTGTCCCGATCCTTACACTCCTTTGGGAACCACGTGTTTGTCCTTGAAGTCACTATTTATATTAAAAATTCGTATCTCGGTAACCCCTGGCGATAAAAATCCAATTTTTTGTAGGGACGTTTGTGAGTGTCCAGGTTATGTAAAACACTAAAAAGAAGGGGGGGTTATCGATCTTAATTAAAAGTTACACACCCTTAAAGACGAGAGTTTGCACACTTTTTCTTCTAAGTCCTGTATCTTTGTCCAGAATCGGAATTTCGGGATGCTCTAAACGGTCCTGGGGAGGGGACTCCCTGGGCTATCCCTTGAGGTGGTACGCGTCGTCCGATCTGCGCGGGAAGGGGGACCTCGTGGCCACGTGGTTTTCCTTTAAAACTGTGTATCTTCGTCAATTTTGGTCGGAAAAATCTGGAACTTGGCTGAAGGATGGAGGGCACCAGTAGCTTGAAAGCCACAGTCCAAAAAGTCCACCTCATCGATCAAAATCGGGCGGCGCACGGCATTTTGTGTCCCGGGAGTGTCGGTTTTTCTGGTTTTTCCTCGATAACTTTTTTTCCAGACGTCTCCGGGACACGCGGTTTTCACCGTTGTCTTCCCTGTAACTTTCCGCTTCTTTTGATACCACACACACTGTAATCCGTCACAAAAATACCATTTTTCTGATTTTTTAAACGCGGAGCGACTTCGCTTAGATGCGTACGCGTCGGCTGTTCGGGCACGATTGGTTAGGTTAGGTTAGGTTAGGTTAGGTTAGGTTAGGTTAGGTTAGGTTAGGTTAGGTTAGGTTAGGTTAGGTTAGGTTAGGTTAGGTTAGGTTAGGTTAGGTTAGGTTAGGTTAGGTTAGGTTAGGTTAGGTTAGGTTAGGTTAGGTTAGGTTTTTTTTTAATTATATTTACTGTTTCTTTTCCTGCTGCTATTTATTTTGCAGCACCCTTTTTTACTGTGCTTAGTTTTTTTTTTCTGTGTTAATTTTTTCTATTTTTTTTTTTTTTTTTTTTTTTTTTTTTTTTTTTTTTTTTTTTTTTTTTTTTTTTTTTTTTTTTTTTTTTTCCATACAGTTTTTAAGTTTTACAATAATCATACTTAACACAACTTAAAGTTATACAATTAATTAATAAGAGAAAGATCAATCATCCTGTCGATTTACTTACAATAACTAGAAAGATCAATCATCCTGTCGATTTACTTACAATAACTAGTAATGAAGTTAATGGAATAAACTGAAATTAATTCTAAGTCTCTTAAATTTTCGAGTTGTTTTCTTTGGCCGCTATGCGGTAAATCCTTATTAAGTAGGTAAGAAATAGTTTTCTTGTTTCATCATTGTTTATGGCAAAGCTGATTTTCGTTGGCTCCAGTCCAAAGTTCATTCTGAACTCACAGTCTAGTCTGTGATAACTGAAACGAGGACACTCTAACACTAGATGTTCAATTGTCTCTTCTGTTTGTTGATCGCAAGGACAGAAGGGGTCCGTCGTGATCTTAAAACGGTGGAGGTATTTTTTAATACCTCCGTGGCCGCTTAGGATTTGCGTCGTGATATTGTCCATTTTCGTTTTTGCCAAGGTTTTGTAGGCTTGTCTTACATCTGGGAAGAATAATTTGGTTACTTGTCCGGTTTCCTCTTGTGAGTAACGTTTCTGCCATTTTTCAATAGTTTGGTCTCGAATCATGTATTTAGCCAGGGATAGTGGGAACTTGTCATATGTTGGTCGTTTCTTGCTTTTAAGTGCCGCGTATTTCGCCAGCTCGTCTGCTCTTTCATTTCCTAATACGCCTACGTGTGCTTTAACCCAATATAGATTTATTGTGTGGCCTGCTCTTTTCAGATCTGCTGCTTTTTCTCTTATTTCATTTACTATGGGGTTTGTGCTGTGAAAATTATGAATCGATTGAAGGGATGATTTAGAGTCTGATAGTATGTTAACCTGTGTTTCTGTTTTTAGTGTGGATGTTATATCTAATGCGCCTGATAGTGCTATTAATTCTGCTTGATATATTGAGCAATAGTCTGCTAGTTTGTAAGTTCTATACTTGAATTCCTGTCCTTCTTTCCAACATGTTACCGCTGCTCCTACTTTTCCTTCTGTTTTACTTCCGTCTGTGAAAATGTTTATTTTGTCCTTTTCTATAACTTCCATTTCTTCTTGATTCTTTACTGTATTGAAGTGTAGTTTATCTCTTTGATACGGGTTAGCTTTTTTGAAGGGGTGAACTCTGTATTCTAATTCTCTGCCTGGTAGTTGTGGGATTTCCTTCCCTCGTTTGATTTCGTAAATTTCTTTTTGCTCTATTGCTCTCAGATCCAGTGGAAGTATTCGGGCAAGAAGTACACAAGATACTAGAGATGTTGTTCTGTGTGCTTTTGTTATTAGGATGGCAAATATTCTGGTGGTTTTATCGAGTTTGTGTTTAATGTATTTCTTACGTACGTTGTCTGCCCACGTGCTTGCTGCATATAGTATGATTGGCTCTATCACTGCGAGATATATGGTTCTTAGTATTTCGTAATTTAGTCCCCAGTTTGTTTTTGCTGCTCTGGATACTTTTTTGTATATATTTATAGCTTTGATATTTACTTCGTCTATGTGTTGTGAAAAGGTTAATTTCCTGTCAATGGTAACTCCTAGTATTCTAATTTGGTCTATTAATTTTAAATCTGTATTTCCCATTTTGATTCTGGGTGTATCGTGTTTTAGTCTGTTTGTTACTAACATCACCTGCGTCTTGTGTGCTGCGAATTTGAGTTTGTTTTGGTGTCCCCATTCATTGATTGTGTGTAGAGCTTTGTTCGTTTCGTTTCCTGCTTCCAGAGAGGTGTCTCCGTCTGCTATTAGCAAGACGTCGTCTGCAAACGCTTGCACGTGGACAGTCTGGTCTTCCATTTCCTTTAAGAGAGAGTCTATTAATATGTTCCATAGCAGCGGGCCACATGTCGATCCTTGGATGCATCCTTTGGTTGTGGTTTTGGTGACTTCAACGCCTGCGTATCTTAGTATAACTTCTCTGTCCTGTAGATAGCTTAGGATAAGTCTTAGTATTGATGTGTCGACTTTTTTGCGGTCTAGTTGTTCTATTATTTTGGGCCACCATGCATTGTCGAAAGCACCTTCGATATCTAGTGACGCTACTATTATTATACGCTTTTTCGTGAGTTTCTCTTTTATGATAGACAAAGCCTCATGCAAGGCGTCTTCAGTGCTTCGTTGTGGGATGAATCCAAATTGGCGTGTACTTAGCTCGTTTTTCCTTCCTAATTCGTGTAGTAATCTGTTAGCGAAGAGTTTTTCAAGCGCTTTACCAAAAATGGATAGGAGTCCTATCGGGCGGTAAGATTTGGGTGCCGCGTAGTCTTCTTTATTTGGTTTGGGAATTACCCGTATGACCGCTTGTTTCCATTTTTTGGGGAAATAACCTAGTTGGAGGCATTTGTTGTATATAGTCCTGAGTAAGTCTGGGTCAGTGTTGTATGCAGCTAGGCAAATATCTGCGGTAAAGCCATCTTTGCCTGGCGCTTTTTTGGGACTGAAGTTGTTCAGTACGTCGTCTATTTCGTCATTGGTGAATTTTATAATTTTAATTTGTCTATTTAGTGCTAGTTCTGTTTTTATTTCTATTACTTTTTGTCTAATCTTTTTGTGTTTTTCTGTTTCCAGGTTGGTGTCGTCGTCCGGGAAGAATGTGTCTACAAGGAGTTTTGCTGAGTCTTCTGCGCCGAGTACGTCTTCGTTTGGTGTCTTTCTCAAGAGTCTGTCGTCGTCATTGGTATTACAGCCTTTTATTATTCGATATGCGTTTTGCCAAATGTTTTCTTTTTCTTGTCTAGTACAGAATTCTTTCCAGCTAGATATTACTGCTTCTATCATTTTTTCTTTGTATTTTTCTTTTTCTTTTAGGTAGTTGTTTATAACGAAAGCTTTCCTATTATTATTAGCTGATTTTATCTTCCTTCTTAGCCGAATGACGTTTTGTTTTAGTGTTGTTAGCTCTTCTGTCCACCAGTGGTTCCATTTTCTAAACCTTTTTTTATTTATAATGCCGATAGCTTCTTGTGCTGCCCCCCTTATGCATTCCTCATAAAGGTCTAGGTGTTCATCCAATTGGTTTCCGTTTTCTATTTTGTGAATACGTTCTGAAGTTAGTAACTTATTTTGAATTTCTTTGTTTAGTATATCTTTAAATTTGTCCCAATCGGCCTTTTTTGTGTTATAGATTCTCGTTGTTGTCCTATTTGTGTGGTCTATGTGATTTGTGTTGCAGTTTATGTTGAAAGTGATGGCTCTATGGTCTGAAAGATTTACTATGTTTTCGTCAACTCTCCAGTTTTGTATTCTATTAAGAAGACCGGTGGTGCAGGTGGTAACGTCCACTATGCTTTTAAATAGTCTGTCTCCTCTGTGTATATGAAAAGTTGGAGTCAGTCCTTGGTTGAGGACGTGCATATTTAGAGTAGCGATGTGTTCCATATAGGCAGTGCCTCTTTCATCCTCTGTTCTGCACCCCCACCATGGGCTGTTAGCGTTAACGTCCCCACCGATTATAGTTTCGTTCGCTGATAGTTCCTTTTTGGTTTGCTCAATGTCCTGTAAATATTGTTCAATGTTTTTGTTGCCTTCCAAGTAAACAGAGATGAAGCCGATTGTAGTGTTTCCTAATTTGCATTTTGTTGCTACGATATTTTGATTTACTAAAGCTGTGTTAACTGTGTAGGTTATAGATGAATCGACGATGGCTATAGCTGACTTTACTGGGTTTTCTCTAGAGCTGTTTTCTTTCTGTATGATTTTAAATGGAGATGTTACTTTGCCTTTATTTCCTGTGTATGGTTCCTGTAGTAGAATGATTGAATACTTTCTTTTGGCTGCTTCGTAGAAGCACTCCCTGGTTGCGGCTTCACCTCTTCCCAGGTTTACTTGGATTATTTTGTATTCTGTAGTCTGGTTTGTTTGCTTTGGTTCAACTTTAGCAATAACGGACCGCATCTCTTGCTATGCGGTCCCATTTTTTCCATTCTGGGCATACAGTGCTGTAGGCTGCGTGTGAACTGTCGCATTCTTGTGGGGCTTTTATGCAATGGATGCACTTTGGTGCACCGTTCTTATTTGGGCACGACCTGGTGTCATGGGGTTCGCTGCAGAATCCACATGTGATTTCCCCGCGGCAATCACGTGCTAGGTGTCCGTATTTCAGACACTTGAAGCATTGAGTGACTGGGGATTGATCGATTGCTGTAATTATTTGATATCCTATACGTAGTTTCTGGTTTAGGAGCGTGTTCCATAGGTTTGGGCTAACTTCTACAATAACGTTGCAGGTTTCTTTCGTTCTGCCTATTAGACGCCTCTTGACCTTAATTGTGTTGTCTATTGATTTATCCGAATTGATTAGTTTTGGGTTCTGTTTTAATATTGCTTCTTCTATTTGTTTGTCGCTTAAGTCGTTGATCAGTCCTATTAGTTTAAGAAGTGGGTTTTTGGTTTCTATTTGTGTAACTGTGAGTTTATGGTTTTCTTTGACTGCCTGTTTAAGTTTGTTGCGTTCCTGGTCTGAGTCGCAGCTGATGAATACCTTTTGGTTCTTTCTCTTAATGACCGAGTTTACTCCTATGCCTAATTCAATGACGTCCACGTTCTTTTTTATTATAGAGATTACGTCGTCACAGGTATCCCTAGGGTCAGTTGATTCCACAAGAATTGGGAATAGCGGTGTCTCCTTTCTGTTTTTGATCTGGGCATTGGTGGATGAGGTCGGTTTGCTCTTGCGAGGGTTCCTTGATTCCGTTTGTGTGACTGTTTGCTCGTTAGATGTTCTTGCCGGTAATTCAGTGGTGAGGGATGTTCCATCTGTAGGTGTTTCTTCGAGGGTTCTTGCAATTTGCAGTCTTTTAGTCCCTGTTTTTAGTTCCTCAATTGCGGTCCGTAGCGGAGCCACGGCCTCAACGGTGGTGTCTTTCAGTTCTGTCATTTGCATTTTTATGACTTCGAGAGTAGCTTGTGTGGTTGGTGATTCTATGGATTTCACATTTTCTTTAATAATTGTGGCAATTTCCGTTTTCAGGTCGTCCATATTGTGAAGACCTTCTGTTGTAACTGGTGCTGTTGTAAGTGGCTGTTTTCCTTTATGGATTGATTTGAGTTCCTGTTTGAGGTTATCTATCTTTTTGCTGTTGTTGTCACATTTTTCGAGTATGGTTTTTGTCATTTCCATGTTTGCTTTCATATTTTGTGTTACTTCTATAATAGGGGGGCATAGATTTGTGTTAATAATATTTCGGATGCTCGCTACCTCTTCTGTCAGAGTGTGCAGCTTTTCTTTTAGCTCGAGATTTTCTGATTGCATTGATTTTATGTCATTTAGGTGGTAATCTTTCAGTCGTTCGGCATTTTTTGCCATTTTGGCTTTGAAATTGCAGGCGTCTGCTTTGAGTAGCGCACGTGAGTCTGATAGTACCACAATCATACCATACAGAGTGTGTAAATTGGAGAGTATGGAGGTTTTGATGTCTCTCTTCAGATTGCCGGATTTATTTAGTTCCTCTATAGCCATTTGCACAACTTTGCTAGCGTTGCTGGGTAAATCACTTAGTGCCATCTTAACTCCGTCAATGGATTTAGTCGAGATGTTCATTGATGTGTCTGACTCACGACCGTCGTCTAAGTGATCACGAGATGGATTATTTGGTTCAAACATTTCTAGTTCAATCAATGGTTCTGATGGGCCAGCATCATCTAGTGCTCGCATTAGTGGAGGCCGATTTTGGTGGTCAGACGGTTCCAGTTCAACCGGTGATTCCGATGGGCCAGCATCATCTAATGCTCGCATTCGTGGAGGCCGATTTTGGTGGTCAGTATGTGGACTTTGTTTAGTTTTTGGAGGTGTTCGATACATCGTGACGATTAAGGGAAATTATGGGGGGAAGGACAGATAGCCGTACCCGAGAGAGAAGCCAGAGAAGCCCCACAGAACTTGGGATCTTAAGATAAAAATTTGTAAAAAAGTTAGAAAAACAGAAATCTTAAAAGGGTAATAACTCAAGAAGTACTGATGTCCCACAGCGTCCAAGGCACTATATAGGATCAGTGAAGCAAGGGTAATAAGATTGGGCAATAAAAATTTTTCGGTCAAATTTTCCCCTCTATGGTTTATATATACATATAGGGTGGGTTGGGCGGGCTAAAATTTTCGGTTTTCCGCGAATATCTCAGGATCTACTCGTCGGATCTTAACGATTCGGGGCTCGTTGGATGCGGGAGATCGGCGCCCTTAGATTGAGTCGATTCGCGAAAATCTCCGGAAAACTTTAGTGTGGAAAATTTTAAAAAGAAAGAATTCTGCAAAGAATTTTTGAAAATTTTCAAAATAAAGCTAGTACGGAGACTAGTGAAGTTGTTAAAAGGTAGAATCTGAGGTTTATAATTAAATTTGATCGAATGAATTTAGAAAATCGACCGGAAAATCGGAAAATTGACTGTTTTTGTGTTTTTATACGAAAATGAGAATAATTGAAAACGACGGCTATCTGAGGGATGCCGTCGCTGTTATATTGTTAAAAACTATACTATTGTTTATTTTTAGATGAAATTTATTAAAATTTTTTCGAAAAAGTGCGAATTTTAACAAAAATGAAAATTTTTTGAATTTTCGTTTTTCAAAAAAGAACCGTTGGCTCCTCGACTATGGTTTTAGCACAGATGGATAGGCCTCGATGTCTAGATGATTTTAGCTTTTTGAATCTTCAAAATCGGACGACTATAACGGAATTAATTAAGAAAAAACTGTATGATTTTCACTAAGTCGAGATCGCTTAGGTAGACTTTGGTACTTATGAGAATTATGCAATATTATTGAATGAGAATGTTTAAAATCGAAAATTTTCGGTTTTCCGCGAATATCTCAGGATCTACTCGTCGGATCTTAACGATTCGGGGCTCGTTGGATGCGGGAGATCGGCGCCCTTAGATTGAGTCGATTCGCGAAAATCTCCGGAAAACTTTAGTGTGGAAAATTTTAAAAAGAAAGAATTCTGCAAAGAATTTTTGAAAATTTTCAAAATAAAGCTAGTACGGAGACTAGTGAAGTTGTTAAAAGGTAGAATCTGAGGTTTATAATTAAATTTGATCGAATGAATTTAGAAAATCGACCGGAAAATCGGAAAATTGACTGTTTTTGTGTTTTTATACGAAAATGAGAATAATTGAAAACGACGGCTATCTGAGGGATGCCGTCGCTGTTATATTGTTAAAAACTATACTATTGTTTATTTTTAGATGAAATTTATTAAAATTTTTTCGAAAAAGTGCGAATTTTAACAAAAATGAAAATTTTTTGAATTTTCGTTTTTCAAAAAAGAACCGTTGGCTCCTCGACTATGGTTTTAGCACAGATGGATAGGCCTCGATGTCTAGATGATTTTAGCTTTTTGAATCTTCAAAATCGGACGACTATAACGGAATTAATTAAGAAAAAACTGTATGATTTTCACTAAGTCGAGATCGCTTAGGTAGACTTTGGTACTTATGAGAATTATGCAATATTATTGAATGAGAATGTTTAAAATCGAAAATTTTCGGTTTTCCGCGAATATCTCAGGATCTACTCGTCGGATCTTAACGATTCGGGGCTCGTTGGATGCGGGAGATCGGCGCCCTTAGATTGAGTCGATTCGCGAAAATCTCCGGAAAACTTTAGTGTGGAAAATTTTAAAAAGAAAGAATTCTGCAAAGAATTTTTGAAAATTTTCAAAATAAAGCTAGTACGGAGACTAGTGAAGTTGTTAAAAGGTAGAATCTGAGGTTTATAATTAAATTTGATCGAATGAATTTAGAAAATCGACCGGAAAATCGGAAAATTGACTGTTTTTGTGTTTTTATACGAAAATGAGAATAATTGAAAACGACGGCTATCTGAGGGATGCCGTCGCTGTTATATTGTTAAAAACTATACTATTGTTTATTTTTAGATGAAATTTATTAAAATTTTTTCGAAAAAGTGCGAATTTTAACAAAAATGAAAATTTTTTGAATTTTCGTTTTTCAAAAAAGAACCGTTGGCTCCTCGACTATGGTTTTAGCACAGATGGATAGGCCTCGATGTCTAGATGATTTTAGCTTTTTGAATCTTCAAAATCGGACGACTATAACGGAATTAATTAAGAAAAAACTGTATGATTTTCACTAAGTCGAGATCGCTTAGGTAGACTTTGGTACTTATGAGAATTATGCAATATTATTGAATGAGAATGTTTAAAATCGAAAATTTTCGGTTTTCCGCGAATTATCTCAGGATCTACTCGTCGGATCTTAACGATTCGGGGCTCGTTGGATGCGGGAGATCGGCGCCCTTAGATTGAGTCGATTCGCGAAAATCTCCGGAAAACTTTAGTGTGGAAAATTTTAAAAAGAAAGAATTCTGCAAAGAATTTTGAAAATTTTCAAAATAAAGCTAGTACGGAGACTAGTGAAGTTGTTAAAAGATTTATAATTAAATTTGATCGAATGAATTTAGAAAATCGACCGGAAAATCGGAAAATTGACTGTTTTTTGTGTTTTTATACGAAAATGAGAATAATTGAAAACGACGGCTATCTGAGGGATGCCGTCGCTGTTATATTGTTAAAAACTATACTATTGTTTATTTTTAGATGAAATTTATTAAAATTTTTTCGAAAAAGTGCGAATTTTAACGAAAATGAAATTTTTTGAATTTTCGTTTTTCAAAAAAGAACCGTTGGCTCCTCGACTATGGTTTTAGCACAGATGGATAGGCCTCGATGTCTAGATGATTTTAGCTTTTTGAATTTTCAAAATCGGACGACTATAACGGAATTAATTAAGAAAAAACTGTATGATTTTCACTAAGTCGAGATCGCTTAGGTAGACTTTGGTACTTATGAGAATTATGCAATATTATTGAATGAGAATGTTTAAAATCGAAAATTTTCGGTTTTCCGCGAATATCTCAGGATCTACTCGTCGGATCTTAACGATTCGGGGCTCGTTGGATGCGGGAGATCGGCGCCCTTAGATTGAGTCGATTCGCGAAAATCTCCGGAAAACTTTAGTGTGGAAAATTTTAAAAAGAAAGAATTCTGCAAAGAATTTTTGAAAATTTTCAAAATAAAGCTAGTACGGAGACTAGTGAAGTTGTTAAAAGATAGATTCTGAGGTTTATAATTAAATTTGATCGAATGAATTTAGAAAATCGACCGGAAAATCGGAAAATTGACTGTTTTTGTGTTTTTATACGAAAATGAGAATAATTGAAAACGACGGCTATCTGAGGGATGCCGTCGCTGTTATATTGTTAAAAACTATACTATTGTTTATTTTTAGATGAAATTTATTAAAATTTTTTCGAAAAAGTGCGAATTTTAACGAAAATGAAAATTTTTTGAATTTTCGTTTTTCAAAAAAGAACCGTTGGCTCCTCGACTATGGTTTTAGCACAGATGGATAGGCCTCGATGTCTAGATGATTTTAGCTTTTTGAATTTTCAAAATCGGACGACTATAACGGAATTAATTAAGAAAAAACTGTATGATTTTCACTAAGTCGAGATCGCTTAGGTAGACTTTGGTACTTATGAGAATTATGCAATATTATTGAATGAGAATGTTTAAATCGAAAATTTTCGGTTTTCCGCGAATATCTCAGGATCTACTCGTCGGATCTTAACGATTCGGGGCTCGTTGGATGCGGGAGATCGGCGCCTTAGATTGAGTCGATTCGCGAAAATCTCCGGAAAACTTTAGTGTGGAAAATTTTAAAAAGAAAGAATTCTGCAAAGAATTTTTGAAAATTTTCAAAATAAAGCTAGTACGGAGACTAGTGAAGTTGTTAAAAGATAGATTCTGAGGTTTATAATTAAATTTGATCGAATGAATTTAGAAAATCGACCGGAAAATCGGAAAATTGACTGTTTTTGTGTTTTTATACGAAAATGAGAATAATTGAAACGACGGCTATCTGAGGGATGCCGTCGCTGTTATATTGTTAAAAACTATACTATTGTTTATTTTTAGATGAAATTTATTAAAATTTTTTCGAAAAAGTGCGAATTTTAACGAAAATGAAAATTTTTTGAATTTTCGTTTTTCAAAAAAGAACCGTTGGCTCCTCGACTATGGTTTTAGCACAGATGGATAGGCCTCGATGTCTAGATGATTTTAGCTTTTTGAATTTTCAAAATCGGACGACTATAACGGAATTAATTAAGAAAAAACTGTATGATTTTCACTAAGTCGAGATCGCTTAGGTAGACTTTGGTACTTATGAGAATTATGCAATATTATTGAATGAGAATGTTTAAAATCGAAAATTTTCGGTTTTCCGCGAATATCTCAGGATCTACTCGTCGGATCTTAACGATTCGGGGCTCGTTGGATGCGGGAGATCGGCGCCCTTAGATTGAGTCGATTCGCGAAAATCTCCGGAAAACTTTAGTGTGGAAAATTTTAAAAAGAAAGAATTCTGCAAAGAATTTTTGAAAATTTTCAAAATAAAGCTAGTACGGAGACTAGTGAAGTTGTTAAAAGATAGATTCTGAGGTTTATAATTAAATTTGATCGAATGAATTTAGAAAATCGACCGGAAAATCGGAAAATTGACTGTTTTTGTGTTTTTATACGAAAATGAGAATAATTGAAAACGACGGCTATCTGAGGGATGCCGTCGCTGTTATATTGTTAAAAACTATACTATTGTTTATTTTTAGATGAAATTTATTAAAATTTTTTCGAAAAAGTGCGAATTTTAACGAAAATGAAAATTTTTTGAATTTTCGTTTTTCAAAAAAGAACCGTTGGCTCCTCGACTATGGTTTTAGCACAGATGGATAGGCCTCGATGTCTAGATGATTTTAGCTTTTTGAATTTTCAAAATCGGACGACTATAACGGAATTAATTAAGAAAAAACTGTATGATTTTCACTAAGTCGAGATCGCTTAGGTAGACTTTGGTACTTATGAGAATTATGCAATATTATTGAATGAGAATGTTTAAAATCGAAAAATTTTCGGTTTTCCGCGAATATCTCAGGATCTACTCGTCGGATCTTAACGATTCGGGGCTCGTTGGATGCGGGAGATCGGCGCCCTTAGATTGAGTCGATTCGCGAAAATCTCCGGAAAACTTTAGTGTGGAAATTTTAAAAAGAAAGAATTCTGCAAAGAATTTTTGAAAATTTTCAAAATAAAGCTAGTACGGAGACTAGTGAAGTTGTTAAAAGATAGATTCTGAGGTTTATAATTAAATTTGATCGAATGAATTTAGAAAATCGACCGGAAAATCGGAAAATTGACTGTTTTTGTGTTTTTATACGAAAATGAGAATAATTGAAAACGACGGCTATCTGAGGGATGCCGTCGCTGTTATATTGTTAAAAACTATACTATTGTTTATTTTTAGATGAAATTTATTAAAATTTTTTCGAAAAAGTGCGAATTTTAACGAAAATGAAAATTTTTTGAATTTTCGTTTTTCAAAAAAGAACCGTTGGCTCCTCGACTATGGTTTTAGCACAGATGGATAGGCCTCGATGTCTAGATGATTTTAGCTTTTTGAATTTTCAAAATCGGACGACTATAACGGAATTAATTAAGAAAAAACTGTATGATTTTCACTAAGTCGAGATCGCTTAGGTAGACTTTGGTACTTATGAGAATTATGCAATATTATTGAATGAGAATGTTTAAAATCGAAAATTTTCGGTTTTCCGCGAATATCTCAGGATCTACTCGTCGGATCTTAACGATTCGGGGCTCGTTGGATGCGGGAGATCGGCGCCCTTAGATTGAGTCGATTCGCGAAAATCTCCGGAAAACTTTAGTGTGGAAAATTTTAAAAAGAAAGAATTCTGCAAAGAATTTTTGAAAATTTTCAAAATAAAGCTAGTACGGAGACTAGTGAAGTTGTTAAAAGATAGATTCTGAGGTTTATAATTAAATTTGATCGAATGAATTTAGAAAATCGACCGGAAAATCGGAAAATTGACTGTTTTTGTGTTTTTATACGAAAATGAGAATAATTGAAAACGACGGCTATCTGAGGGATGCCGTCGCTGTTATATTGTTAAAAACTATACTATTGTTTATTTTTAGATGAAATTTATTAAAATTTTTTCGAAAAAGTGCGAATTTTAACGAAAATGAAAATTTTTTGAATTTTCGTTTTTCAAAAAAGAACCGTTGGCTCCTCGACTATGGTTTTAGCACAGATGGATAGGCCTCGATGTCTAGATGATTTTAGCTTTTTGAATTTTCAAAATCGGACGACTATAACGGAATTAATTAAGAAAAAACTGTATGATTTTCACTAAGTCGAGATCGCTTAGGTAGACTTTGGTACTTATGAGAATTATGCAATATTATTGAATGAGAATGTTTAAAATCGAAAATTTTCGGTTTTCCGCGAATATCTCAGGATCTACTCGTCGGATCTTAACGATTCGGGGCTCGTTGGATGCGGGAGATCGGCGCCCTTAGATTGAGTCGATTCGCGAAAATCTCCGGAAAACTTTAGTGTGGAAAATTTTAAAAAGAAAGAATTCTGCAAAGAATTTTTGAAAATTTTCAAAATAAAGCTAGTACGGAGACTAGTGAAGTTGTTAAAAGATAGATTCTGAGGTTTATAATTAAATTTGATCGAATGAATTTAGAAAATCGACCGGAAAATCGGAAAATTGACTGTTTTTGTGTTTTTATACGAAAATTGAAAACGACGGCTATCTGAGGGATGCCGTCGCTGTTATATTGTTAAAAACTATACTATTGTTTATTTTTAGATGAAATTTATTAAAATTTTTTCGAAAAAGTGCGAATTTTAACGAAAATGAAAATTTTTTGAATTTTCGTTTTTCAAAAAAGAACCGTTGGCTCCTCGACTATGGTTTTAGCACAGATGGATAGGCCTCGATGTCTAGATGATTTTAGCTTTTTGAATTTTCAAAATCGGACGACTATAACGGAATTAATTAAGAAAAAACTGTATGATTTTCACTAAGTCGAGATCGCTTAGGTAGACTTTGGTACTTATGAGAATTATGCAATATTATTGAATGAGAATGTTTAAAATCGAAAATTTTCGGTTTTCCAATTTTCGGTTTTCCGCGAATATCTCAGGATCTACTCGTCGGATCTTAACGATTCGGGGCTCGTTGGATGCGGGAGATCGGCGCCCTTAGATTGAGTCGATTCGCGAAAATCTCCGGAAAACTTTAGTGTGGAAAATTTTAAAAAGAAAGAATTCTGCAAAGAATTTTTGAAAATTTTCAAAATAAAGCTAGTACGGAGACTAGTGAAGTTGTTAAAAGATAGATTCTGAGGTTTATAATTAAATTTGATCGAATGAATTTAGAAAATCGACCGGAAAATCGGAAAATTGACTGTTTTTGTGTTTTTATACGAAAATGAGAATAATTGAAAACGACGGCTATCTGAGGGATGCCGTCGCTGTTATATTGTTAAAAACTATACTATTGTTTATTTTTAGATGAAATTTATTAAAATTTTTTCGAAAAAGTGCGAATTTTAACGAAAATGAAAATTTTTTGAATTTTCGTTTTTCAAAAAAGAACCGTTGGCTCCTCGACTATGGTTTTAGCACAGATGGATAGGCCTCGATGTCTAGATGATTTTAGCTTTTTGAATTTTCAAAATCGGACGACTATAACGGAATTAATTAAGAAAAAACTGTATGATTTTCACTAAGTCGAGATCGCTTAGGTAGACTTTGGTACTTATGAGAATTATGCAATATTATTGAATGAGAATGTTTAAAATCGAAAATTTTCGGTTTTCCGCGAATATCTCAGGATCTACTCGTCGGATCTTAACGATTCGGGGCTCGTTGGATGCGGGAGATCGGCGCCCTTAGATTGAGTCGATTCGCGAAAATCTCCGGAAAACTTTAGTGTGGAAAATTTTAAAAAGAAAGAATTCTGCAAAGAATTTTTGAAAATTTTCAAAATAAAGCTAGTACGGAGACTAGTGAAGTTGTTAAAAGATAGATTCTGAGGTTTATAATTAAATTTGATCGAATGAATTTAGAAAATCGACCGGAAAATCGGAAAATTGACTGTTTTTGTGTTTTTATACGAAAATGAGAATAATTGAAAACGACGGCTATCTGAGGGATGCCGTCGCTGTTATATTGTTAAAAACTATACTATTGTTTATTTTTAGATGAAATTTATTAAAATTTTTTCGAAAAAGTGCGAATTTTAACGAAAATGAAAATTTTTGAATTTTCGTTTTTCAAAAAAGAACCGTTGGCTCCTCGACTATGGTTTTAGCACAGATGGATAGGCCTCGATGTCTAGATGATTTTAGCTTTTTGAATTTTCAAAATCGGACGACTATAACGGAATTAATTAAGAAAAAACTGTATGATTTTCACTAAGTCGAGATCGCTTAGGTAGACTTTGGTACTTATGAGAATTATGCAATATTATTGAATGAGAATGTTTAAAATCGAAAATTTTCGGTTTTCCGCGAATATCTCAGGATCTACTCGTCGGATCTTAACGATTCGGGGCTCGTTGGATGCGGGAGATCGGCGCCCTTAGATTGAGTCGATTCGCGAAAATCTCCGGAAAACTTTAGTGTGGAAAATTTTAAAAAGAAAGAATTCTGCAAAGAATTTTTGAAAATTTTCAAAATAAAGCTAGTACGGAGACTAGTGAAGTTGTTAAAAGATAGATTCTGAGGTTTATAATTAAATTTGATCGAATGAATTTAGAAAATCGACCGGAAAATCGGAAAATTGACTGTTTTTGTGTTTTTATACGAAAATGAGAATAATTGAAAACGACGGCTATCTGAGGGATGCCGTCGCTGTTATATTGTTAAAAACTATACTATTGTTTATTTTTAGATGAAATTTATTAAAATTTTTTCGAAAAAGTGCGAATTTTAACGAAAATGAAAATTTTTTGAATTTTCGTTTTTCAAAAAAGAACCGTTGGCTCCTCGACTATGGTTTTAGCACAGATGGATAGGCCTCGATGTCTAGATGATTTTAGCTTTTTGAATTTTCAAAATCGGACGACTATAACGGAATTAATTAAGAAAAAACTGTATGATTTTCACTAAGTCGAGATCGCTTAGGTAGACTTTGGTACTTATGAGAATTATGCAATATTATTGAATGAGAATGTTTAAAATCGAAAATTTTCGGTTTTCCGCGAATATCTCAGGATCTACTCGTCGGATCTTAACGATTCGGGGCTCGTTGGATGCGGGAGATCGGCGCCCTTAGATTGAGTCGATTCGCGAAAATCTCCGGAAAACTTTAGTGTGGAAAATTTTAAAAAGAAAGAATTCTGCAAAGAATTTTTGAAAATTTTCAAAATAAAGCTAGTACGGAGACTAGTGAAGTTGTTAAAAGATAGATTCTGAGGTTTATAATTAAATTTGATCGAATGAATTTAGAAAATCGACCGGAAAATCGGAAAATTGACTGTTTTTGTGTTTTTATACGAAAATGAGAATAATTGAAAACGACGGCTATCTGAGGGATGCCGTCGCTGTTATATTGTTAAAAACTATACTATTGTTTATTTTTAGATGAAATTTATTAAAATTTTTTCGAAAAAGTGCGAATTTTAACGAAAATGAAAATTTTTTGAATTTTCGTTTTTCAAAAAAGAACCGTTGGCTCCTCGACTATGGTTTTAGCACAGATGGATAGGCCTCGATGTCTAGATGATTTTAGCTTTTTGAATTTTCAAAATCGGACGACTATAACGGAATTAATTAAGAAAAAACTGTATGATTTTCACTAAGTCGAGATCGCTTAGGTAGACTTTGGTACTTATGAGAATTATGCAATATTATGCAATATTATTGAATGAGAATGTTTAAAATCGAAAATTTTCGGTTTTCCGCGAATATCTCAGGATCTACTCGTCGGATCTTAACGATTCGGGGCTCGTTGGATGCGGGAGATCGGCGCCCTTAGATTGAGTCGATTCGCGAAAATCTCCGGAAAACTTTAGTGTGGAAAATTTTAAAAAGAAAGAATTCTGCAAAGAATTTTTGAAAATTTTCAAAATAAAGCTAGTACGGAGACTAGTGAAGTTGTTAAAAGATAGATTCTGAGGTTTATAATTAAATTTGATCGAATGAATTTAGAAAATCGACCGGAAAATCGGAAAATTGACTGTTTTTGTGTTTTTATACGAAAATGAGAATAATTGAAAACGACGGCTATCTGAGGGATGCCGTCGCTGTTATATTGTTAAAAACTATACTATTGTTTATTTTTAGATGAAATTTATTAAAATTTTTTCGAAAAAGTGCGAATTTTAACGAAAATGAAAATTTTTTGAATTTTCGTTTTTCAAAAAAGAACCGTTGGCTCCTCGACTATGGTTTTAGCACAGATGGATAGGCCTCGATGTCTAGATGATTTTAGCTTTTTGAATTTTCAAAATCGGACGACTATAACGGAATTAATTAAGAAAAAACTGTATGATTTTCACTAAGTCGAGATCGCTTAGGTAGACTTTGGTACTTATGAGAATTATGCAATATTATTGAATGAGAATGTTTAAAATCGAAAATTTTCGGTTTTCCGCGAATATCTCAGGATCTACTCGTCGGATCTTAACGATTCGGGGCTCGTTGGATGCGGGAGATCGGCGCCCTTAGATTGAGTCGATTCGCGAAAATCTCCGGAAAACTTTAGTGTGGAAAATTTTAAAAAGAAAGAATTCTGCAAAGAATTTTTGAAAATTTTCAAAATAAAGCTAGTACGGAGACTAGTGAAGTTGTTAAAAGATAGATTCTGAGGTTTATAATTAAATTTGATCGAATGAATTTAGAAAATCGACCGGAAAATCGGAAAATTGACTGTTTTTGTGTTTTTATACGAAAATGAGAATAATTGAAAACGACGGCTATCTGAGGGATGCCGTCGCTGTTATATTGTTAAAAACTATACTATTGTTTATTTTTAGATGAAATTTATTAAAATTTTTTCGAAAAAGTGCGAATTTTAACGAAAATGAAAATTTTTTGAATTTTCGTTTTTCAAAAAAGAACCGTTGGCTCCTCGACTATGGTTTTAGCACAGATGGATAGGCCTCGATGTCTAGATGATTTTAGCTTTTTGAATTTTCAAAATCGGACGACTATAACGGAATTAATTAAGAAAAAACTGTATGGTTAGGTTAGGTTAGGTTAGGTTAGGTTAGGTTAGGTTAGGTTAGGTTAGGTTAGGTTAGGTTAGGTTAGGTTAGGTTAGGTTAGGTTAGGTTAGGTTAGGTTAGGTTAGGTTAGGTTAGGTTAGGTTAGGTTAGGTTAGGTTAGGTTAGGTTAGGTTAGGTTAGGTTAGGTTAGGTTAGGTTAGGTTAGGTTAGGTTAGGTTAGGTTAGGTTAGGTTAGGTTAGGTTAGGTTAGGTTAGGTTAGGTTAGGTTAGGTTAGGTTAGGTTAGGTTAGGTTAGGTTAGGTTAGGTTAGGTTAGGTTAGGTTAGGTTAGGTTAGGTTAGGTTAGGTTAGGTTAGGTTAGGTTAGGTTAGGTTAGGTTAGGTTAGGTTAGGTTAGGTTAGGTTAGGTTAGGTTAGGTTAGGTTAGGTTAGGTTAGGTTAGGTTAGGTTAGGTTAGGTTAGGTTAGGTTAGGTTAGGTTAGGTTCTGTCACCCGTGAGGAGCTGGACGTGGCAGTAGCGAGGATGCGCGCCAAGAACACCGCACCTGGACCGGATGGAGTCCCGGGCCGAATCTGGGTCAGCGTTCTAGCCGCCGACGATCTGGAGGCTAGGCTTCGAGCCGTTCTTACCAGCTGCCTGGAGATCGGCCACTTTCCATCGCTCTGGAAAGAGGGCCATCTGGTCCTTCTGCGCAAGGTCGGCCGCCCTGCGGATAGTCCGTCGGCTTATCGTCCTATAGTCTTACTGGACGAGGTGAGTAAGCTGTTCGAGCGCATCATAGCGTCTCGAATAGTAGGACATCTAGTCGCGGACGGTCCGGACCTGTCGGACAACCAGTTCGGTTTTCGACAGAAGCGGTCGACCATTGACGCGATCATGCGGGTTAAGTCCTGGGCGGACGAAGCTGTGGTGAGGGGCGACGTTGTTCTGGCGGTGTCTTTAGACATCGCCAACGCCTTTAACACCCTGCCTTGGGCATGTATAAGGGAGGCTCTGAGATTTCACAGAGTCCCCTTATATCTTCGCCGCCTGATCGACTCCTACCTCGCATGTCGTGTGGTGTCGTTCCCTGGCCGTGACGGCATGGGCCGTCGATCGCTGTCGTGCGGTGTTCCACAGGGTTCAGTCCTCGGACCACTCCTGTGGAACATCGGTTACGACTGGGTCCTGCGGGGTGACACGTTGCGTGGTACCAACGTGATTTGCTACGCTGACGACACCCTAGTCATGGCCAGAGGAAAGGATTTCGAAGCCGTCACAAACCTTGCTACAGCCGGAGTGGCGCGAGCTGTAAGCAGGATTCGAGCGCTAGGACTAGAGGTCGCGCTCTATAAGTCCAAAGCTCTATGCTTCCACGGACCTCGACGGAAACCTCCACAGGGCACACAACTAATTGTGGATGGTGTGACCATCGGTGTCGAGTCGACGATGCGGTACCTAGGCCTCGTCCTCGATAGCCGTTGGTCATTCGCCGAGCACTTCCGACAGCTGGCCCCTCGTTTGGTCTCCGCTGCCGGTGCTCTCGGTCAGTTACTGCCGAGAATCGGTGGACCGAACGCGAGTTGCAGGCGCCTATACGCGGGAGTGGTGCGGTCGATGGCTCTATACGGCGCTCCCATCTGGGCCGATGCCTTATCGCCCGCAAACCAGAGGATGCTTCGTCGTCCGCAGCGCGTCATCGCGATAAGGTTAATAAGGGGATACCGCACCATCTCCTTCGAGGCTGCGTGTGTAATCGCGGGCTCTCCTCCCTGGGACTTGGAGGCAGAAGTGCTTGCCTCAGTTTACCACCAACGCCTACGGTGTGAAAGCCATGGCGTAGCCTTCACAGCGGCAGACCAAAGGGAGTGGAGAGCGGAGGCTGACTCTGCACTCCTCCGCAAATGGCAGGAAAGGCTAGCGCGACCATCTGCTGGCCACCTGACCATCGAGGCTCTCAGGCCCGTCTTGCGAGAGTGGGTGTGCAGACGGAACACCTGTTTGACCTTCCGACTTGTGCAGGTGCTCTCGGGGCATGGTTGTTTCGGGAGATACCTGTGCAAGGTCGCACGGAGAGAAGCCACTACGTCGTGCCACGAATGTGGCGCAGACGAGGACACGGCTTTACACACGTTGAAAGACTGTACTGCCTGGGATGAGCCGCGACGAGAACTAGTTGCAGCTGTTGGACCGGATCTCTCACTACCAGCCATAGTCAAAGCTATGGTTGGTAGTGAGACATCCTGGAAAGGGATGCTTTCCTTCTGCGAAAGTGTCATGCGGAAAAAGGAAGAGGCAGAACGGATGAGGGAGGACAGCGCTTTGGCGATCCCCATCCGTCGTAGGAGAGTCGGACGCAGGCGCCGCGATAACGCGAGCTACCTGCCTCCATAACTAATTAAGGATCCTCGGGCGGGAGACTCGGGGGAGTCTCTCGTCCATTACATCTTTCGGATCCCCGAGGCGTGGACTGCGCGCCACGTGTTCCTGGCGCGCCGCCTCCATTGGACTGATTTAACTTTTTATTAAGACTAAAGACTGGACATATTCTACTAAATCTGAAATGAATGAAATGAGATTGGGTTCGTCTGAGGATGGACAGCCGCGGCGGGGTCGTGGAAGAATGCGCAAGCGTGCCCGGGGCCTCGCCATATGCGGAAAGAAGGAACACCGTAAGGTTTTAGTCGGTAGGAGTCCGACATAACCAGCCACCTCCCCCGAGGTGGAGGGTATCCATGAGGATTTCCTTACGTTAAAAAAAAAAAAAAAAAAAAAAAGGTTAGGTTAGGTTAGGTTAGGTTAGGTTAGGTTAGGTTAGGTTAGGTTAGGTTAGGTTAGGTTAGGTTAGGTTAGGTTAGGTTAGGTTAGGTTAGGTTAGGTTAGGTTAGGTTAGGTTAGGTTAGGTTAGGTTAGGTTAGGTTAGGTTAGGTTAGGTTAGGTTAGGTTAGGTTAGGTTAGGTTAGGTTATTTTTTTTTTTTTTTTTTTTTTTTTTTTTTTTTTTTTTTTTTTTTTTTTTTTTTTTTTTTTTTTTTTTTTTTTTTTATGCCGTCTAGGTCTTTCTTGCGTGGCAAGAATTTGAATAAGGTAGTCATAGTATTTATTTGTGCATTTTTTACCGCTTTCCATATTTTTTGCGGCATTTTGTCTTATCTTTTTTTGGGTCTCTTTTTTTTTTTTCCCTTGTCAATTCTTTTCTTTCATTACCTTTTTTTGTCAATTTTTTATTCTTATTTATATTTACAGTTTTTTTTTTTTTTTTTTTTTTTTTACGCTATTTAAGACTATATTGGTTTACATTTATTAAAAACTACCTTAACTATGTACATTTAAAATCTTGCCGACGGCTTGAGGTTGCGGAGGTTACAGAACGCAGACATCGACTTAATGCTAATAAAGTTTTCCAGTTAATAAGTAAAATAACAAAATAAATTCACTTGCTATTTAAAATTATCATTTAAATTATTTACAATTAAAACGAATTTAAGTTAGAATATAAAATACAGTTAAAATAATAATATTAATAAATTAATTAAAATGTTAAAAATACAGCTAAAACTAGTAAGTCAATAAATTAAAATTAAAATTATAAATTAGATAAAATATTAATAATAATTCAATAATTTAATTTAAATTTAAGATAAAAGTTTAAAATAATAAATTAGAGTTTAAAATAATAAATTAACGTTTAAAATAGTAAAATAATGTCACCTCGTTTTATTGCGTTCTGTAACTATTTTTGCCGTCTTGAGGCAGAACCGCTCCAGATACGGCCTGGAGTGCTTATCCGATATTAGCTCTGCTATTGACTCCTCCGTTAACTTTTTCCCAGTACTTAATTCCAGGTCGTATCTGTCGCGGTCGTGCCTCGGGCATTCGAGCAGAACATGTTTTATAGTCTCCGCAACCTCGGGGTCGCACACGCAGCCAGCACTATCTCTCAATTTAAAGCGATGGAGATAGGCGGCAAAACCGCCGTGGCCCGTCAGCACTTGCGCCCACAAAGACGTCTTGTCGAGACCCTTCAGGGCCCGATAAGCGCGCCATACATCCGGGAAGAACATGCGGGTGACCTCGGCCGTGGTTCCACCGGTGTACCTCTCGTTCCACCGCCGGACCACGCCCTCTCTCACACGTCGTTTGACGTATGAGATTGGACACCTGGCATACGCCGGGGCGACCCTGGACTGAGCCGCCAGCCTCGCCAACTCGTCGGCGCGCTCATTGCCGGGGATCCCGACGTGAGCCTTCACCCAAAAGAACTGGAGGGTTTTACCCCTCCCCTGCAACTCCCTTATATTCCGACGAATATGGGTAGCGAGGGGATGGTGCGTGTCCGGGTTCCGGATCAAATCGAGCGAGGACCGGGAGTCGCTGAGCACAGCCGCACAGTCGAAGCCCCTCGCGACGACCAGGTCCGTAGCCCTGGCTATCGCGAGTAGCTCCGCCTGAAAGACGGTGCACACCGACTCCAGCCTCAGCCGCTTTGTCCGGATCTCGGTCCCATCCCGCCAGTAGGAATATGCCGCCCCGACCCCGTCATCCGATTTACTACCGTCTGTGTAAATCAGATGAACGGGGAGCTGCAGCTGAGCCACAGTTTCGGGGAGCATATTCTCCAGGCACCGGTATTCAACCTCTGGCTCACTGGCGGGGTGGGGGGCCTTGATAAAGGCCTCACGCTCCTCCAGTTCGAGGAATTCCAGCTCATCGATCGGGCGTCCCCGTTTGCACTCAAACAGCCGGGCCACCTCCCAGACTCGAAGATCGAGTGGGAGGAGACCCGCCAGCGTGAGCGCTGCATTGAGCGACACCGTACGATGTGACTTAGCAATCTTCTGTGCGAAGCCCCTCTGGACGGTCGCAAAGGTTTTCCGCACAGAGATCTTTTCGGCGGCCTTCGCCCAGGAGCTCGCGCCGTACAGGATCGTCGGTTCGACGACTGCGGAGTATATCGTCCGGATGATCGCCGGACACAAGCCCCATTCCACCCGAGCCATCGTCGACAGTTTCCTATACAGGTCAGTTGCCTTACGACAAGCGTAGGCAACGTGACTGTTAAAGGTGAGTTTACTGTCGACGATGACTCCGAGGATTTTGAGCTCGGTCACCATCGAGATGTCAACGCCGCCCAGCTGCACAACCGGAGTGTCATACTTAAGCTTACGCGTGACTACCATCGCCTGGGTCTTTTCGGCGGAAAAGCGTAGCTTATTTATGACACCCCAGTCTCGTGCACAAGCCAGGGCAGTATTGGCCTCCCGCTGGATCCCAAGCGCCGTGTGCCCGGAGAACACCAAAACGATATCATCCGCAAATGCCTGCACGTACGCGCCCAGCCTATCCAGGTCGTCCAGGAGGGGGTCCAGCAGCATGTTCCAGAACAGAGGTCCACCGATGGAACCTTGGACACAGCCCTTGGTCTGTGTCCTCCGCACTGTTCTTCCCGCATAGTGCACAGCCACGCTTCGATCCCGGAAGTAATCCTCGACAAGACGCCTTAGGTTTACGGGGATACCCTTTTCCATCATTCGACACTTTATGGCTGGCCACCACGCGTTGTCGAACGCCCCCTCGATGTCAAGAGAGACCACGAGGGCGGTCTCCTTCCTGTGGAGGACACCTCTGACGTGCTGCATCAGGTCATACAGCGTATCCTCCGTGCTCCGCTGCGGTGTGAAGCCGTACTGCCTGGGATTGGACCTGGGCAAGACGTGCCATCGGATTCGACGACACAGAACTTTCTCTAGGATCTTGCCCATGATGGAAAGCAGTCCAATGGGCCGGTACGACTTTGCGCGTGCATAGTCTGGACGCGCTGGTTTCCTGAGCACCACGACAGATGCCTCCTTCCACGGCGCTGGGAAGCACGCCAGGCCAAGGCACCGATTCAGGATGGCCAGGAAGAGCTCTGTTTCTGCGCATATAGCGTTACAACATATGTCGGCAGTAAATCCATCCTGACCCGGCGCCTTCTTAGGATTGAAGCTGTGCAGGGTCCGGACCAACTCCGCCCTGGTGATCGGGGGGTCGTCGGTGTCCTCCGGCATGCGTACGCTGACCAGGTCCGCTCGGCTTCGGATGGCGGCGTGGACCTCAGAGTCCGTACCGCCATCGTCATCGGCGAAGAATGTCCTGGCCAGCAACGCCGCCGACTGGTCCGGGCTCTGCACAACTCCATCCTCCACAAGGAGCTGATCCTCGCGGTGACCTGTCGCCCTTCTCAGCACCCGATAGATACCGTCCCACATGGATTCTCTCTCTTGCATCGAGGTGAACTCCTTCCAACTCTCCGTCTGGGCGCCGACAACCCTCCGCTCGTACTCCTCCTTAGCGCTCAGGTAGTCGTCCACCACATACTGTCTGCGACGCGGCGCCGCACACCGGATTCGGCGGCGTTTCGTGTTTACGTCGCGCCGCAGCCTTTCAAGCTCGTCGTTCCACCAAGGAAAGCGCTTTTTGATGCGAGGTGGTTTGTGCGGAGGTATGGCTTTGCCACTGGCCTCCTCCACACATTTGATGTACTTCAGAACCACCTCTTCGAGTTGGCCTTTGTCCTGGATGGTCTGGACGGACTCCGGGGTAAGACTCCGGGCGGCCAACTCGCGGCGCATTTCCTCGGTGAAACGACTCCAGTTAGCCTTCCGGGTGTTGAAGCGTCTAGTAGTCCACCGGGCGTTACCCCCAGAGGGCACCCTGAGGCCTAGAACCACACGTATCGCCCTGTGATCAGAACTGGTCACGGAGTCGTCCACTGTCCACTCACGGACACTTCTCAACAATCCGTGGGTGCAGACGGTAACATCGACATGGCTCGTGTACCTCCTGCCCCCACGGACTGTATCGAAGGTGGGGACGACTCCTCTGTTCAATACGTGTAGCTCCAGGTCGTCAAAGAACCCCCTCAGGGCTTCGCCCCTGGCGTCCTCCTCTACGCTCCCCCACCACGGACTCCATGCATTCCAATCACCACCCACAAGGATCCTGTTGGTGCCGACGCGTCCCATGAAGTCCCGTATCTGCGCCAGGTACGGCTCGATATCCTCCGTGCCTTCGAGATACACAGAGACAACCGCCACGGTCCAGTCACCCGCCTTCAGGACGGCAGCCACGATGTTCTCAGTGACGATCTGGGGGTTCACATGAACCTCCAAGTCGTCATGGAAGACCATGACTGCCGCCTTGACGGGTTTGGTCCTAGCGGCTTCTCTCTGTATAACTCTAACGCCACGGAAGTTTCCGACCCGCCCCTCTGCGCCGACATAGGGCTCCTGGACTAGTGCGACACCAACCTTATCCCTGTGAGCGGCCATGACTAACTCCTGAGTCGCCAGGCGGGCGCGCTGGAGGTTCGCTTGACAAACCACAAAGCGTCCCACACACTCCTGGTCAGCTGCGGTGCCTTTAGCAGTAGCTCACCGTGGAGCGCGCGATACCGTCCCACTTACGCCGAACGGGGCAGTCGCCGCTGAAGGCGTTGTGCCCCGTGTCCTGCAGTCCGGCCCTGTCGCAGTTTCTGCAGACAGGGGCCCTTCCGTCCACTCGAGAGGGGCACTCCTTACGGTCGTGACCCCCCCCGCAGTGGCCGCAAAGGTCCACCGTCTCTTTGCAGTGTCTGCGTCCATGGCCGTACCCCAGGCAACGGGTACACTGCACCAACGGCGACTGATCCTCGGCTGTCAGGCCCTGTATATCAATGTATACAGTCCCCGCCTCGGTCAGCTTACGCCACACCTGAGGCGAGACCTGTAACACTACGTGGGCTTGGTGGGGGTTTCGCGCCCTCCTACGGTAAACCTCCTTGACCCTAAAATGGCTGGGATCCAAGTCACGCCACAACTTCTGATTCTGCATCCTTAGAGATTCTATGATGTCAGCCTCAGAGTTGTAGCTGAAAAGGTTCCGTATGACCACTCTAGGGTCTCGGTTTGCTGCAGGCTCAGTCTTGAGGCCGGCCTGAGACTTGAGTCGACTCTCCATCTTATCAAGTTCAGGCCGGTTGCCGCAACTGATCACAATTTTTCCATCTTTTATCTTCCTTATCCTATCAACCTGTATCCCCGTCCTACGCGCATCGAGGGCCTCTCTGACTTTGCCAATCACCGTGTCGCTCGTATCCTTCTCTGAGGAGGAGGACACGATCAGGGCGTGATTGGGGCGGCAGGGGGGAAGCTGGGCCTTCTGTTTAGGAGCCCTCGCCGCCTCGGCGTAAGTAGTCGCTGGGGCCTTGAGGGACTCTACGGCCTTTCCGGTGTCCCTTACGGTTTCTCCGTACTCTTTCAGCCTCCCCTCGACCTCCCCCACCTGCTTCCCAATCATGTCCACCTTCCCGCCAGTTTCCTCTACTTTCTTACCAATTCCTTTTACTTCATCCACGAGGCCCTCTATCTTTTTCACGTTCCCGCACAGGGCCCGCCCAGGAGGGTATTCATCAAATCTACCCAATACATCGTAGTTGATTAGTTTTTTAATAGCGTCTGTATTCTTTATCAACTCCCCAATTTTGCCCCCCATGTCCAAATTTACCAATCTCTCAATCTCCTTGTCTTTCTCCTCAATTATCGTTCTCAATTTGTTCTCGCTGTCAGACCGCGATTTCACCAGCTGGAGCTCCAGGGAACGGAGACGCTCGTCCACCTGGAGAACCGTCCCGTACAGTCCTGACAGACTGTCCAAAACGGCCTCCTTGATGGACGACTTCAAGTTCCCGGACTGCTCCAGCTGGGCCTTCGCGGTCTGAAACAGCCTATTAGCTTTCGCCGTAGCGCTCTCCACTGGGCGGGCACTGGGCTGTGCCTGCGACTGAGCCACGCGCGGTTTCTCCTCCGCGTGCGCGACCACCACGTTCTTGACATTTTTTCCCACCGGGGGGGACATCGTCAAGAACGTATAATTTAAGTCTAAAATAAAAAATAAAATAAATAACGCCACCAATAGGGGTGGCGGTCAATAGACTTAGTTTAAAAGCGTCCCCAATAGGGGGACGGTCGACACACAACACAAAATAATAAAATAAATAAATAAAGCTAAGGTTTAACGTCCCCAATAGGGAGACGGTTGACAGCACAGACACAGATGACTACTTTTAAAAACGTCCCCAATAGGGGGGACGGTCAACAACACAGCACAATTAAATAAAATAAGATTTTAAATTAAGTTTAACGTCCCCAATAGGGGAGACGACTGACAACACAAACAATTATTATTCTAAAAACGTCCCCAATAGGGGGACGGTCTATAACACAAACAACACAACAATTAACTAATTTTAAGATTTAACGTCCCCAATAGGGGAGACGGTTGACAACACAAACAATGAGTAGTTTAAAATCGTCCCCAATAGAGGGACGGTCAATTAATAAAAACAACTTAAACTAAGTTAAAAAGACTTCCCCAATAGGGGGACAGTCAGTACTACACAAACACAAATCTATTAACCTAATCCCCCCAGGAAAAACAGTCGACTACACGAATCTCACAAGACCACTCAACTTTTCTAATTTTGTGGGAATAAAAATGGGGGTATTTCCGAAACTATTTATGTTTGGGGGAGGTGGTTTTTTGGAAGAGGGTTTTTATATTTATATCTATACCCTGACTTATTTTTGTGAATTTTTTAGGGGTGGAAAATTTTTTAAGGTGGATTTTTTTGGATAACTTTTTACAGGGTGGACTTTTTGTTTCTCCGTGTGTATAGCCAGGTAGAGCTGGTCTTTCCCGATCGTTTGAGCCCAAACTCGATGTTCTAGGCCCACTGGATCGCCTGGAATTTAAGTTTAAAGTTGAGGGGGTGAGGGGGTGGGCACGAGGGGTGAGGGGGGAAAAAATGGTGGGGGGGGGGGGGCAAGTTTCGTGTGTCGACTATTTCCGCTGAGAAAAAATTTCAGTGTTTAAATGGTGGGGGGGGGGTTTCCCTACAACTTTCAAATTTTTCAATTTTTAACTTGAAAAAGACTTAGAAATTTTCTGTTAATCGTTCAATTGAATTCAATTAAATTAAATTTAATTGAATTCATTCAACTTCTATTAAATTTCAATTTCTCAGTCTATTCATTTAATTTACAAATTTAAATTCAATTTACAAAGGGAAAATGTATATTTATACTAATCTTAATCCTATACTAATACTAATACTTATACTAATACTAAAACTACTTTTTATTGTTCTCTACTAATATATCACAGATATTGCTGGGTCCAACTTTTGTTTTTGTTTAGGAATTTTTGCTGTCTTCGTTCCTTTGTCTTTATTCCCAGAATTGCTCCGCCCACTCACTATATACAATTTTTCGAAACTGGGTTGTTTGTCTATCAATTTATTTTCACTTGGTTTTTTTATGAATTTACTTATTTTATTCACACAAAAATTTTTATTTCTAGTCTAGTCTATTAATTTACTTCTGATCCTAATTCTTCGCCTAATTTATTCTTAAAATTTTTTCAAAAAATATATATTTTAACTAATTTAATTTATTATTTTGAGTGGACAGGTCCGGGTGATGTCACTTGTATGTAGAAATATCTGTGTTCGAAGAAAAAAGTTCCGATCTTGTTTACGATGTAACTAAATTTTGCACTTACAGTTTTTTTACTTTATCTCCGGTGTTTGTGATCCGATTTTGAAAATTTTTTCACTTTCTAAAACTTGAATAAATTGTCCATCTGTTTTAATAAATTTTGGGTGGGGTCGTCGCTTTCTTTTTGAAGTTATTCGCCCCCAAAGTTTGGCAATTTTTATTCCCGTTTTTTAACAACTGTAACTTTTTTGTTTTTCAAGCTATTTTAATTTTGAAAACACTTTTGGCTTCCTCTTCACTTCCTCTTTCTGGATCTATATAGTTTTTATCTTTAAATTCACCGGATTCGATTTTAGGGAAAACGTGCTTTTTGTTTTTTTGGTGTTTTCACCATGAAGGAATGTCCGAAAAAATCTGGATTTTTGGGATGTTGTAGTCCCTGGTATTGTCTTTTATTTTATAAAATAAAAAATATACCTCGCCGCGATAATTCGGGCAGCGTTTAAGAAAAACGTTTTAGAATTTTTAACTTTGTCACATTTGTATTGTTTTTTGGTCAAAAACTCACTTGTTTGGTCCGAAATTTTGGCCGGTGCTAAATTGCACTCGACACTATCACTTTCCACTGTTTAAACGGCACTTTTGTGATTTTTTCCGATTTTTTCGAATATTTTACACTTTTTACTCGCGGAGCGCGGCGCGTTCGCTGTTTGGCACGTCTACACGCTACCGAGTGTGATCTGGAACTGGGTTAGGTTAGGTTAGGTTAGGTTAGGTTAGGTTAGGTTAGGTTAGGTTAGGTTAGGTTAGGTTAGGTTAGGTTAGGTTAGGTTAGGTTGGGGGACCCCCCACAGTGCATACGTCCTCGTCGTGTCCCCTGGGCCCCGCTCTGTCCACGGTAACGCAGTGGCAGAGACGGGTGGCTAAAGTGCGCTGTGCGATAGTATACGACTTGCAGGAATACTATCTTCGCGGTTGCCCAGCTCTCTCCCTGGTCCCCAGGTTGAGGTCGAGCGGGTACCACCCGGTCTGTTTTGTCTGTTTTTGACAATGTCGAAACCCTTGCGGGACGCCTCCGGGCGTTTCCTCCCAAAAGGCCCTTCTCAGGGCCAACCAAAAGGCCCTTCTCAGGGCCAACCAAAAGGCCCTTCTCAGGGCCAACCCAAAGGCCCTTCTCAGGGCCAACCAAAAGGCCCTTCTCAGGGCCAACCCAAAACGGCCCTTCTCAGGGCCACCCCCGAAAACGCTTTGGCGTTGGAGGATAGCCGTCCACCATCTGCGGCAAGCCTGGCCAGCAGGGATGCGGACATGTCGGGATCCGACACTGACGCCTTTGCGGCGGAGCAGGCTGATCGTCAGGCGAAAAAGCGGGCTTACTTGAGGCAGAGTTCGGCGTGTTCCTCGGATTCAGCCAAGAGTAACCCGAAAAAGAGGACCAAGGCTTTAAACCCTACCATCACCCATGAGGCGGGTCTGCTGGACGCCCCAAGCTACCTAAACGTGGCGAACAGGGCACGAATCCAACAGGAGTTGGAAGAGGAGGTTGCCGCTAAGGAGGCCCAGGCACGCGTGCGCCGAGCCAAGGCGGACTATGGTTCGTCAAATGTCTCGTACACGGATCACTCCTTAGCGGAACTGGAGAAGATGGCCGAAGAGGACCAAGAGGAGATTGCCAGGGTAGCCTCCAAGTCCTCAAATCTAAAGGGGACCTTCCAAAAGGCCCTGAAATGCCGAGCTGCCAGCCTTCGTGGCATAATCGGGGAGTTGGTGCACCGCACAACGACCGAAGAGGTAAGGCAGCTCCAAAAGAGGGTGGACTGCCTAACGAAGGAGGTCAGCGATCTCCACAGGAAACTCGCTGAAGCTGTGGGACGGCCTGTCCAGGCCCCGCCTTCTGCAATGGCGGTAGAGCTCTCCTCCTCCAGTCTTGAGGAAACCATCCGCAGGATTATGATGGAGGAGAGGGCATTCACGCGGGCCTGCATCGCAGGTATTGAGGACAGGCTCCTGCCGGAAAAGCGTGTCAGGCCGCCGCTGGCAGCGGACAGGACTGTTTCAGCCCCTGCCGCTCCCCCGGACGTGATGGCTCCTCCTCCTCCCCCGGCCCCTAAACCCGCGAAGGGCAAAGGAAAGGGGAAAAAGACTGTGGGTCGACCGGATACGACCGAAGTGGCTGCACCCTCGTCCCAGACGGAAGATGCCTTCCTTCCCGCCAGCACTCCGTCCAACGAGTGGACTGAGGTGGTTGGGAGGAAGAAGAAGAAGAAGAGAGGCGCCAAAAAGTCAGTGCTGCCCGCTGCCTCCGCCAATGTTCCTTCCGGCACGAGCAAGGGGGAGAAAACAGCCCCTAAGCCGAATAGGAGGAAACTTATTCCTCCCAAAACCGCGGCCGTCGTAGTGACGCTCACTACGGACGCTAAAGAGAAGGGCGAAACGTACGAGTCTGTCCTGAAACGGGCTCGTACGAATGCTAACCCGGCCGCACTGGGCATGGGTTTGGTAAAGTGCCGCCGAACCCAAACTGGAGCTCGACTCTTCGAGTTTCCGGGGGCCCAGGGCGGCGCCAATGCCGACCTCTTCGCAAACAAGTTGCAGGAGGTCATAGCGGACGTGGCCAAGATTGCCAGGCCAACAAAGACCGTGACGTTGGAGTTGACCGACTTGGACGACTCGGTCACAAAAGAGGAGGTGTTGGCTGCGGTAGCTTCTGCGGGTGGCTGCGACGTTGCGGCAATACAGGGCGGAGCGATCAAGCCTGGCCGCGGTGGTCTGGGGGCTATTAGGCTGGAATGCCCGATTGTCGCGGCAAAGGCCGTACTGGCCAAGAGGCGGCTCCCGGTAGGGTTTGGTGTGGCCGTGGTCCGAGCACTTGAGGACCGACCTTTCCGTTGCTTCAGGTGCTTCGGAATAGGACACACCAGAGCTCTGTGCCCATCCCGAGTCGACAGGTCAGAGCTCTGCTGCCGCTGCGGGGAAGCGGGACACAAGGCGCCAGAGTGCAGTGCTGCCACGCCGCGCTGCGCGGTGTGCACTGCCAGTGGCCGACCAGCCGGCCACGTAATGGGGGGGAAAAAATGTAATCCTCCCCCAAGGAAGGGACAAGCGCAGGTGCCAACTCGACCTGCCGCTGCCGCCGTCACTGCGACTCCAGGTCCAGCGCCGGCTACCGAGGGAGAGAGTGCGATGATCACATGATGACCAGGCTCCATCGCATTCTCCAGACGAATACCAACCACTGCAAGGTGGCCCAGGACTTGCTGGTCCAAACCTTTGCCGAGTGGTTGGTTGACGTGGCGGTTGTCGCCGAGCCTTACTCAGTCCCACGCAACTGGCTGGGAGACGAGGACAGCTCGGTGGCGTTGGTTGCGCGGTCTTCCACAGACTCCCCTCCCATCTCGCTAATAGAGAAGGGGCCGGGATATGTGGCCGCCGCGTGGGGGGACATAGCACTCATCGGGGTGTATTTCTCCCCCAACCGTCCCCTCGTGGACTTTGAGAGTTTTCTCGGAGTCCTCGCTATGGTAGCCGGCAGAGCGGCGCAACGCCGGGTCCTGGTGGTGGGCGACTTCAACGCCAAGTCAGTGGTCTGGGGTAACCCATCCACTGACGCGAGGGGCCGCGAGGTGGAGTCGTGGTCGGTGGCGTCGGGCCTGTCCCTTCTGAATAGAGGGACAGTGCACACCTGCGTTCGGCGGGAGGGGGGCTCGATCGTGGACCTCGCCTTTGCCGCTCCTTCTCTGGCGACCCACGTTGTGGACTGGCGGGTGGAGCTGGTGGAGACTCTCTCGGACCACCGATATGTGCGGTTCGACGTCTCCATCCAGGGCTCCCGTGGGGCTCGTACTGGGGGCCAATCACCTTTCCCGCGATGGGCGCTCACCCGCTTGGACCAGGAGGCCGCAGGAGAGGCGGCCTTCGTCCAGGATTGGCTCACGCCGCCTGTCGACATCCGTGGCGTCGATGCCGCGGCGGCCCAGCTGAGGGACTCATTGACCGAGGTGTGCAATTCCAGCATGCCTCGGTCCCACCGCCCGCCCCCTCGACGAGCCGTGTACTGGTGGTCCGAGGAGTTGGCGACTCTCCGGGCCGCCTGCGTGGCGGCCAGGAGAAAGTACACCAGGAGCCGGCGGCGGCGCCCTCGCGATCTCGCCAACGAAGACCGCCTCTACGCATCATACGTAGAGGCGAAGTCCGTCTTCAAGGCGAAACTCGCCGCCGCCCCAGACCGCGCGAGGTCGGAGATGTTGGAGGATCTCGACAACGATCCTTTCGGGAGGCCGTACAAGGCGGCGCGGAACAAGCTGCGGCCGTATGGTCCCCCAGTTGCCGAGACCCTCGAGCCGACTCTGCTGGACGGGGTGGTACAGTCCTTGTTCCCCCCCCGGGACAGTTTCACCCCTCCGGCAATGAGCCCCCCGCGCGGTACGGCTCCGACGGTGGAGGAGGTCCCCCCAGTTACGGAGGAAGAGCTGGAAGAAGCGGTCCTCTGCCTCCGCAGGAAGAAGACGGCCCCAGGACCGGACGGCGTCCCCGCAAAGGTGGTGGCCATCGCAGCCTCGCAGATGGGAGCCAGGTTCCGGGACCTTTTCGGAGCGTGTCTGGCGTCCGAGAGGTTCCCGAAACCGTGGAAGGAGGGCCAATTGTGCCTCCTACGGAAGGAAGGGCGGCCGGTGGACTCCCCCTCGGCATACCGACCCATCGTCTTGCTTGATGAGGTCGGTAAGATGTTCGAGAGGATACTCGCCGCCCGCCTCAAGAGGCATCTCCGGGGGATTGGCCCGGACCTGTCGGACGCTCAGTTCGGCTTTCGGGCTGAGCGTTCGACGGTCGACGCCCTGTCCCGTCTGAGAGGGCAGGTGAGAGAGGCGATGGAGGCGGGGGACGGGCTTTTGGCTGTGTCTTTTGACATAGCCAACGCTTTCAACTCTGTCCCCCACCCCACCATCCTGGAGGCCCTCCGTTTCCACGGAGTGCCCCCATATTTGCGGGGCCTCGTGGCCGACTACCTCAAGGACCGTTCCGTCCTCGTCGTCGACAAGACGGGCCGCCTACGGCGGTATGGCGTCGAGTCCGGTGTGCCACAGGGTTCCGTCCTAGGACCGATTCTGTGGAACATCGGGTTCGACTGGCTCCTGAGAGGACGCCTCCCCCGAGGCACGTCGGTCATCTGTTATGCAGATGACACCCTTCTGACTGCCCGGGGGAGAAACTTCGAGGAGTCGGCCAGCCTGGCCTCGGCGGGAGGATCCTTGGTGGCGGACAGGATCTCCCGCCTAGGGTTGACGGTGGCGTTGCCCAAGACCGAGGCCGTCTTCTTTCACGGACCTCGGCAACGCCAGCCGCCGGACGCCCACATACACGTGGCGGGCGTCCCCATTGTGGTGCAGGCCCACATGAAATACCTGGGCCTGATCCTCGACAACAGGTGGCGCTTCGGCCCTCACTTCAGTGGGCTGTCGACGCGCCTGTTGCAGACCGCGGGAGCCCTCTCCTGGCTCCTGCCAAACCTCGAGGGACCCGGGGATCGATGCCGGCGACTATATGCCGGCATATTGAAAAGCATGGCCCTTTACGGGGCTCCGATATGGGCAGACGCGCTCCATAGGAGGGAGAATGCGGCAGCCCTCCGAAGGGCCCAAAGGGCCATTGCCCAGCGGGTGGCGAGAGCTTACCGCACGGTAAGCCTCGCGGCGGCGTGCACTCTGGCGGGCACTCCTCCTTGGGAGCTCGAGGCGTGGGTGCTCGCCAGAGTCTACGAGTGGACAGCGGAGCAGCGAGCGCTCGGCCGGTGCCTCGACGGGGCAAAGCGGGAGGCCGTTCGTCGGGAGGCGAGGGTCGCGGTCGTCCAGCATTGGACGGCGGACCTCGCCTCCGCCACGTTCGGCCGAAGGACCCTGGACGCGATCGGGCCCGTGCTCAGAGAGTGGCTCGATCGGTCGCACGGCTCCCTCTCCTTCCGTCTGGTCCAGGTGCTGTCCGGGCACGGCTGCTTCGGGTCGTACCTGCACCGGATCGGGAGGGAGGAGACCCCGTCGTGCCATCAGTGTGGGGCCGCGATGGACTCGGCAGAGCACACCCTGGAGGTGTGTCCATCGTGGGCCGAGCGCCGCCGTGAGCTGGTGGCTGCCATCGGAAGCGACCTCTCGCTCCCCGGTGTGATCGCTGCCATGCTGGGGAGCGAGGAGTCGTGGGCTGCCGTCGCCTCCTTTTGTGAAGACGTAATGTCACAGAAGGAGGCGGCGGAGCGTGAGCGCGAGAACGATCCCCTCGCGCCACAGCTCCGCAGAAGAAAAAGGGGCGGAAGGCGGCGCACACAGCGTCCACCTTCACCCGCCCCTGGGGGTGTGCGGCGGGCAGGCGGCGCGGGGGCGCCGCCGCCCGCGTCACAACGCACACCTGCCACGACTGGTGATGGTCGTGCGCTCCGGCCATCACAGTGCCCGCCCCCCCCGTTCGGAGGGGGTGTGAGGGGTCTGCCATAGGGCGGGCGGTCGCCGACGGGGGGCTGGATGCAAACCGGATTCCCAGCCTCCTGTCAGTCAGGCGAAGACGGAGCGCCGGTGGGGTTTAGTGGGTATGGGCCTTTTCTGCCGAGTCCCACATAACCCGCGGAGTCCCCCCGGACTCGCGGGTATGCGTAAATGCATTCCCCATCGGAAAAAAAAAAAAAAAAAAAAAAAAAAAAAAAAAAAAAAAAAAAAAAAAAAAAAAAAAAAAAAAAAAAAAAAAAAAAAAAAAAAAAAAAAAAAAAGGTTAGGTTAGGTTAGGTTAGGTTAGGTTCAGGACCGGACGGCGTCCCCGCAAAGGTGGTGGCCATCGCAGCCTCGCAGATGGGAGCCAGGTTCCGGGACCTTTTCGGAGCGTGTCTGGCGTCCGAGAGGTTCCCGAAACCGTGGAAGGAGGGCCAATTGTGCCTCCTACGGAAGGAAGGGCGGCCGGTGGACTCCCCCTCGGCATACCGACCCATCGTCTTGCTTGATGAGGTCGGTAAGATGTTCGAGAGGATACTCGCCGCCCGCCTCAAGAGGCATCTCCGGGGGATTGGCCCGGACCTGTCGGACGCTCAGTTCGGCTTTCGGGCTGAGCGTTCGACGGTCGACGCCCTGTCCCGTCTGAGAGGGCAGGTGAGAGAGGCGATGGAGGCGGGGGACGGGCTTTTGGCTGTGTCTTTTGACATAGCCAACGCTTTCAACTCTGTCCCCCACCCCACCATCCTGGAGGCCCTCCGTTTCCACGGAGTGCCCCCATATTTGCGGGGCCTCGTGGCCGACTACCTCAAGGACCGTTCCGTCCTCGTCGTCGACAAGACGGGCCGCCTACGGCGGTATGGCGTCGAGTCCGGTGTGCCACAGGGTTCCGTCCTAGGACCGATTCTGTGGAGCATCGGGTTCGACTGGCTCCTGAGAGGACGCCTCCCCCGAGGCACGTCGGTCATCTGTTATGCAGATGACACTCTTCTGACTGCTCGGGGGAGAAACTTCGAGGAGTCGGCCAGCCTGGCCTCGGCGGGAGGATCCTTGGTGGCGGACAGGATCTCCCGCCTAGGGTTGACGGTGGCGTTGCCCAAGACCGAGGCCGTCTTCTTTCACGGACCTCGGCAACGCCAGCCGCCGGACGCCCACATACACGTGGCGGGCGTCCCCATTGTGGTGCAGGCCCACATGAAATACCTGGGCCTGATCCTCGACAACAGGTGGCGCTTCGGCCCTCACTTCAGTGGGCTGTCGACGCGCCTGTTGCAGACCGCGGGAGCCCTCTCCTGGCTCCTGCCAAACCTCGAGGGACCCGGGGATCGATGCCGGCGACTATATGCCGGCATATTGAAAAGCATGGCCCTTTACGGGGCTCCGATATGGGCAGACGCGCTCCATAGGAGGGAGAATGCGGCAGCCCTCCGAAGGGCCCAAAGGGCCATTGCCCAGCGGGTGGCGAGAGCTTACCGCACGGTAAGCCTCGCGGCGGCGTGCACTCTGGCGGGCACTCCTCCTTGGGAGCTCGAGGCGTGGGTGCTCGCCAGAGTCTACGAGTGGACAGCGGAGCAGCGAGCGCTCGGCCGGTGCCTCGACGGGGCAAAGCGGGAGGCCGTTCGTCGGGAGGCGAGGGTCGCGGTCGTCCAGCATTGGACGGCGGACCTCGCCTCCGCCACGTTCGGCCGAAGGACCCTGGACGCGATCGGGCCCGTGCTCAGAGATTGGCTCGATCGGTCGCACGGCTCCCTCTCCTTCCGTCTGGTCCAGGTGCTGTCCGGGCACGGCTGCTTCGGGTCGTACCTGCACCGGATCGGGAGGGAGGAGACCCCGTCGTGCCATCAGTGTGGGGCCGCGATGGACTCAGCAGAGCACACCCTGGAGGTGTGTCCATCGTGGGCCGAGCGCCGCCGTGAGCTGGTGGCTGCCATCGGAAGCGACCTCTCGCTCCCCGGTGTGATCGTTGCCATGCTGGGGAGCGAGGAGTCGTGGGCTGCCGTCGCCTCCTTTTGTGAAGACGTAATGTCACAGAAGGAGGCGGCGGAGCGTGAGCGCGAGAACGATCCCCTCGCGCCACAGCTCCGCAGAAGAAAAAGGGGCGGAAGGCGGCGCACACAGCGTCCACCTTCACCCGCCCCTGGGGGTGTGCGGCGGGCAGGCGGCGCGGGGGCGCCGCCGCCCGCGTCACAACGCACACCTGCCACGACTGGTGATGGTCGTGCGCTCCGGCCATCACAGTGCCCGCCCCCCTCGTTCGGAGGGGGTGTGAGGGGTCTGCCATAGGGCGGGCGGTCGCCGAGGGGGGGCTGGATGCAAACCGGATTCCCAGCCTCCTGTCAGTCAGGCGAAGACGGAGCGCCGGTGGGGTTTAGTGGGTATGGGCCTTTCTGCCGAGTCCCACATAACCCGCGGAGTCCCCCCGGACTCGCGGGTATGCGTAAATGCATTCCCCATCGGAAACAAAAAAAAAAAAAAAAAAAAAAAAAAAAAAAAAAAAAAAAGGTTAGGTTAGGTTAGGTTAGGTTAGGTTAGGTTAGGTTAGGTTAGGTTAGGTTAGGTTAGGTTAGGTTAGGTTAGGTTAGGTTAGGTTAGGTTAGGTTAGGTTAGGTTAGGTTAGGTTAGGTTAGGTTAGGTTAGGTTAGGTTAGGTTAGGTTAGGTTAGGTTAGGTTAGGTTAGGTTTTGCGTGGTACCAACGTGATTTGCTACGCTGACGACACCCTAGTCATGGCCAGAGGAAAGGACTTCGAGGCCGCTACAAACCTCGCTACAGCCGGAGTGGCGCGAGCTGTAAACAGAATTCGAGCACTAGGACTCGAGGTCGCGCTATATAAGTCCAAAGCTCTGTGCTTCCACGGACCTCGGCGTAAACCTCCACGGGGTGCTCACCTCATTGTGGACGGTGTGACCATCGGTGTCGAGTCGACGATGCGGTACCTAGGCCTCGTCCTCGATAGCCGTTGGTCATTCGTCGAGCACTTCCGACAGCTGGCCCCTCGTCTGGTCTCCGCTGCCGGTGCTCTCGGTCAGTTACTGCCGAGAATCGGTGGACCGAACGCGAGTTGCAGGCGCCTATACGCGGGAGTGGTGCGGTCGATGGCTCTATACGGCGCTCCCATCTGGGCCGATGCCTTATCGCCCGCAAACCAGAGAATGCTTCGTCGTCCGCAGCGCGTCATAGCGATAAGGCTAATAAGGGGATACCGCACCATCTCTTTTGAAGCTGCGTGTGCTATTGCGGGCTCTCCTCCCTGGGACTTGGAGGCAGAAGTGCTTGCCTCAGTCTACCACCAACGCCTATGGTGTGAAAGCCATGGCATTGCCTTCACAGCGGCAGACCAGAGGGAGTGGAGAGCGGAGGCGGACTCTGCACTCCTCCACAAATGGCAGGAAAGGCTAGCGCGACCATCTGCTGGCCACCTGACCATAGAAGCTCTTAGACCCGTCTTGCGAGAGTGGGTGTGCAGACGTAACACCTGTCTGACCTTCCGACTTGTGCAGGTGCTCTCGGGGCATGGTTGTTTCGGGAGATACCTGTGCAAGGTCGCACGAAGAGAAACCACTACGTCGTGCCATGAATGTGGTGCAGACGAGGACACGGCTTTACACACGCTGAAAGACTGTACTGCCTGGGATGAGCCGCGACGAGAACTAGTTGCAGCTGTTGGACCGGATCTCTCACTACCAGCCGTAGTCAAAGCTATGGTTGGTAGTGAGACATCCTGGAAAGGGATGCTTTCCTTCTGCGAAAGTGTCATGCGGAAAAAGGAAGAGGCAGAACGGATGAGGGAGGACAGCGCTTTGGCGATCCCCATCCGTCGTAGGAGAGTCGGACGCAGGCGCCGCGATAACGCGAGCTACCTGCCTCCATAACTAATTAAGGATCCTCGGGCGGGAGACTCGGGGGAGTCTCTCGTCCATTACATCTTCGGATCCCCGAGGCGTGGACTGCGCGCCACGTGTTCCTGGCGCGCCGCCTCCATTGGACTGGACTGATTTAACTTTAATTTCTGTAACACAACTAAAGACTGGACATATTCAAACAAAACTGAAATGAATGGAATGAAATGAGATTGGGTTCGTCTGAGGATGGACAGCCGCCGACGAGGTCGTGGAAGAATGCGCAAGCGTGCCCGGGGCCTCGTCATACGCGGAAAGAAGGAACACCGTAAGGTTTTAGTCGGTAGGAGTCCGACATAACCAGCCACCTCCCCCGAGGTGGAGGGTATCCATGAGGATTTCCTTACGTTAAAAAAAAAAAAAAAAAAGGTTAGGTTAGGTTAGGTTAGGTTAGGTTAGGTTAGGTTAGGTTAGGTTAGGTTAGGTTAGGTTAGGTTAGGTTAGGTTAGGTTAGGTTAGGTTAGGTTAGGTTAGGTTAGGTTAGGTTAGGTTAGGTTAGGTTAGGTTAGGTTAGGTTAGGTTAGGTTTTTTTTTTTTTTTTTTTTTTTTTTTTTTTTTTTTTTTTTATATGTTGAGCTTTATAATCCTGTTGCTATTAAATGCAACAACCTTGAATACTTTTTAGTGTTATAACTGTTCTTATATATTACTGTTGTCGAAGTTAGGAAGGTGATTGCAGTACAGTGTACATTAAGAAAGCAGAGAAAATCAATTTTGTACTGACATTATATAAAAACGAAAATTAGTTTAGAACGAAATATTCTAAACCTTAATATATTGCTGCAATCCCCATTCCTTACATATATTATATATACATAGACATAAAAAATTATATCTTTACATTAAAACCTTTTAGGATTTGGTGCTCGCAGTGTTCAATTAAATTCAATCAATCTTATTTTATATAATAAGGAAGAGAGATATAAGTAAAACTTAACGCTAAATAATGACAATGTTCAGTTATTTTAGTTTGTACATTAAGTACTTTAAATTTTTTTTTTTTTTTTTTTTTTTTTTTTTTTTTTTTTTTTTTTTTTTTTTTTTTTTTTTTTTTTTTTTTTTTTTTTTTTTTTTTTTTTTTTTTTCCTATTATTAATTTTTGACATTATTTATTACAAATATTTGACATTATTTGTTTTATTAAAACACGACATATCAGAACTTAACCTAGATCATACACTACGCGATTATTTGTATGACTGCGAGCACCTATTCTTATTATATGTACTTATTGTAATTATCACTTAAAAATTTAAAATATATTACAATGATTTAAACTACCTTAGATTGATTCTTTATATTTACATCTTTTATTATTTTCAGAGCGAATTTAATAAATTTTTCCCTTGTTTTGTCGTTTGACATTAATGAACTAAGATTGTCTTTATTTACTCTTTCATTTGTTTCTAATTCGAAATCTAGTCTAGGTACACTGAACTTAGGGCATTCGCATACTACGTGAGGGACTGTTTCTCTCGTCGCGTCATCACAGTCGCAGAAAGGATTTGAGGCTAAGTTATACTTGCACAGATAGTCGGCAAATCCTCCGTGTCCTGTTAGTAGCTGAGCCAACTGGTTGTTTACTTTTAATTTTTTCATCAGTTTGTAGGTTGATCGGACGTCTTTGAAGAAAAGTTTTGTTGTTTCAGCCGTGGATTCGTTGGTATAACGGGACTGCCATTGTTCTATAGATTCGTTTCTTATGTGCCACTTTACCGTGGACACAGGGACCGCGTCATACACTGGTGCTGTCTTGCTATTTTGTGCTGCCTTTTTTGCTAGCTGATCTGCCCTCTCGTTACCCATGATGCCGATGTGTGCTTTGATCCAGAACAGCTGTAGGTTACCACCTCTGTCACTGAAGTTTTGTATTCCATCTCTTATAGCCGCAACTAGCGGGTGGAGGTTGTTAGGGTCTTCTAGGGCTTGGAGGGCCGATCGAGCGTCGGATATTATGTTGGCTCTGGAGATTTTCCTAGCAATAGCAAAATTTAGTGCACTCAGGATTGCCACAAGTTCAGCCTGAAAGACTGAGCAAAAGTCACCAAGCCTGAGTGTACTATATTTTATTTCATTGTCTCCGTCATATGCTACGAACGCTGCACCTACTTTTCCCTCTAGTTTACTGCCGTCAGTGAAGATATTAATTGCGTTATCCAAGGTGTCGATTTCGGTTTGTGTCTGTAAGATACTAAAGTGGGCGCAGTGTCGTTTTGCTGGATGGGGCAGTTCGAAAGGACTTATTCTGTTTTCGGTGTATCTTCCCGGGTAGAACGGTAGTGGTTTTCCTTTTTTCATTTCATATATGTCAAGTTCTTCTTTAGCCCTTATGTCCAGAGGGAGGATTCCGCTTAAGAGCGCACTAGCGTTACACGAGACGGTTCTATGGGCTTTTGAGATCTTTATTGCGAACATACGTGTAATGCGGTTCAGTTTAGTTTGTGCATACTTTTTTGATGCAATCTGTGCCCAGACACACGCTCCATACAGTATGACGGGTTCTATTACTGCTATGTATAGAATGTGGATTATTTGTGGGTTGAGACCCCAGGTAGACTTTGCTGCTTTGGCCACTTGTTTGTAGATTTTTACTGCTTTGTTGCTAGCTTCGTTAAGATGGTTATTGAAGTTCAGATTTGAGTCTAATGTTACTCCTAGCACTTTGAGGGTGGGGTTTGTGGCTAGATCCGTGTCATACAGAATGAAGCGTGGTGGTTCGTACTTAAGCTTTTTTGTGAGTATGAGGACTTGCGTTTTTTGCGGTGAGAATCTAAGTTTGTTGGCACGTCCCCAGGCAGCAATTTTCTCTAGTACCGTATTAACTTTGTTGTTTAACTCGTTTGTGGTTTTTGCTTCTGCGATGACGAGAATGTCATCGGCAAAAGCTTGTATATGAGCCGGGAGTGTTTCTGTCTCGTGCAACAGTGGGTCCATTATAAGGTTCCACATGAGTGGTCCTGCTGTTGAACCCTGGATGCACCCTTTATTTGTACTTCTGGTTATGGAGCAGCCTGCGTAATCAACTTCCACCTCTCTCTCACTGAGATAGCTGCTGATTAACTTTACAGTGTCCTGGTCACATCCGGTTTTTATCAGTTGAAGTAGGATTCTTGGCCACCAGGCGTTGTCAAATGCCCCCTCAATATCGAGGGAGACGACGGCCACTATGTTCTTTCTGGCTACTCCTTCTCTCATTAATCCGATCGCGTTGTATAATGCGTCTTGGGTGCTCCGCTGGGGAAAGAATCCATACTGCTTCGAACTAAATTTGCCTTCTTTTCCTAGCTGCCATAGTATGCGATTGCATATTGCTTTTTCTATAATTTTGCCGTTTACCGGCAGAAGGCCGATAGGGCGGTATGCTTTTGGTTGTGTGTAGTCATCCTTTCCGATTTTTCTTAGTATACGGATTTTAGCCTTCTTCCATATTCTTGGGAAGTAACCCAATAATAAGCACTGGTTTGCGATGCTTAGGAGAATCTGTGGGGCTACTTCGTAAGCTTTCCGACATATATCTGCTGTGAAGCCATCGATTCCAGGGGCTTTCTTGGGGTTCATGTGCATTAGCACATGGTAGATCTCTTGGTGCGTGAATGGTATGGTGTTGGAGCTGTTTGGTTCTTCCGAGAGATATTGCAGGGCGTTATGCGAGTCTTCCCTAGTTCTTTTCTGCTCCTCGTCGTCATCCTCAGGGTTGTCCGTCGGGTAGAATGTGGACGCTATTAATTCGGCTGACTCTAGGGCGCTCAGTTCTTTTGCTGAGTTATCCTTCAGAAGAATTTCCTCCTTAGGTGTTCCAGTGTGCTTTATGACCCGGTAAGCACGATCCCATACTGATTCCCTGTCCTGGGAGGTGCAAAATTCCTTCCAACTCTGGGTTCTCGCCGACAGGATGGCCGACTTGTAATTTTCTAAACTTTGAAGGTATTCTTCGATTACAATAGGTTTTCGACGGGGATTGGACTTTTTTATCTTGCGCCTTATACGGATTGTCTCCTTCTTCAATTGATCGAGGTTGCTAGTCCACCATCTTATCGCTCTTACCGTTCTGAGACCCAGAGTTGGAATGGATGTTTCGCATGCTAGGGTCATGCACTTGGTGTAGCCCTCCACTAGTTCTTCCAGTTCGGTCGATGTTCGTGCTTCCGAGATGCGTTGCTCAGTAATGTTGGCCGATTCGAGTTGTGCTCGTAGTTCATCTGTGAACTTGTCCCAGTTCGCCTTATTGGTATTGTACTTACGAGTAGAGACTCTCTTGACCTGGTTACCTGTCGTTTGCTCTGCCTTCACTTCAAATGTTATGGGTCTATGGTCGGATGTTATTACCATGTTTGTGTCCACTCGCCAGAGGTCTACTTTATCTATAAGGTTGGCAGAGCAGGTCGTTACGTCTACGATACTCTCGTACATTCTGTTATTTCTTGCGACCGAAAAGGTTGGTGTTGTTCCTTCATTTAGCACTTCGAAACCTTGTTGCGCCAGGAAATCAGTATACATGGAGCCTCTTGTGTCTTCTTCTCTGCAACCCCACCAGGGGCTCTTTGCGTTGCAATCGCCCGCTATGATGATGTTATCGGTGGGAAGGCGGTTGACTGCCGTATCGAGTTTGGCCAAATAAGGTCCTAGGTCTTCGGACTCCTCCCAATAAACGGATATTAGTCCTAACTTTAGAGTGCCTACTTCTAGCATGACTACCACCATGTTTTCTGTGCTCGTGCTGCTCAAAAAGGTAACATTTACATTGGGGTCCAGAACTACTATTGCTGATTTTACAGGTTTTACTCTATTTAAACAAGTTTGGTATGTGCGGTAACTGTTATTTACTGTGCCTGCTGCGCCTACATAAGGTTCCTGTAGTAATAATACCATTATATTCCTCTGTATCGCTTCTCTTAGGATCTCTTGGGTTGCAACACGACCACGACCTAGGTTACACTGGGAGACTTTTATCCGTTTGATTACGGGAGCGTCACTGCTTCCACTATGGTTTTTTGTCGCGAGGCCCTCGGCTTTAACAATAGGACACGCCTGCCCGTGCTATTCTGTCCCACTTCTGCCACTCGGGGCAGTTAGCAGAGTAGGCTGGATGGTTGTCCCTTGCGTTCTGTGCCTTTTGGCA